>CATKUP010000351.1:0-283292 GCA_949786385.1 Onychomys leucogaster
AGAGTTCATTTCTGGTAAACTACGTGAATTTTGCGCTCAAATGATTTTGGCTGTTCACGACCCCAACGTGATTCTCTCTATTAATGAAAGATGATTTATGTAAGAGGAGCTGTGGTTTGTATCAGTGTCATAAGCAGAGTTCAACTACATATGGTCTGTATGAGTAGGACACACAGTTCTTTTTTTCTGGGCATGCTCATGGTTCATGCTGTATTGGAGACGCTGGAAAGAAGATCTTGCTTCATGCATTAAAACAGAGTATGTTTCATGGATGAGAATTCTGGTCTGAATTTCTCTTCATAAACGAAGTTAAACCCCAGGATCTGTGTATTCCTACAAGCAAGAGTTCAGTTCTGGTAAACACAGTGAATTTTGGGCTCAAATGATTTTTCGCAGTTCATGAACCCAACGCGATTCTCACTATTAACTAAAGAGCATTTATGTAAGAAGAGGTGTGGTTTATATCAGTTTCATATGCAGAGTTGAACTACATATGGTACTTATGAATAGGAAACACATTTACTTTTTTCAGGCCATGCTTATGGTTCTTGCTGTATTTTAGATTCTGGAAAAAAGAGCTTGCTTCTTGCGGGAAAACAGAGTGTGTTTCAGGGATGAGAACTCTGGTCTGAATTTAACTTCAGAAACGGAGTTAAACCCCAGGATCTGTGTCGTCCTACAAGCAAGAGTTCATTTCTGGTAAACCCAGTGAATTTGGGGCTCAAATGATTTTACACTGATCTAGAACCCAACGTGATAATCACTATTAACTAAAAGCATTTATGTAAGAGGAGCTATGGTTTGTATCAGTTTCATAAGCAGAGTTGAACTACATGGTCCGTATGAGTAGGAAACACAGTTCATTTTTTCAGGGCATCCTCATGGTTCTTGCTGTATTTTAGACTCTTGAAAGAAGAGCTTGCTTCTTGCGTTAAAACAGATTGTGTTTCAGGGATGAGAACTCCGGTCTGAATTATCCTTCAGAAAAAGAGATAAACTCCAGGATCTGTGTCTTCCTACAAGCAAGAGTTCATTTCTGGTAAACACAGTGAATTTTGGGCTCAAATCATTTTTCGCAGTTCCCGAACCCTACGCTATTCTCACTATTAACTTAAGAGGATTTATATAAGAGGAGCTGTGGTTTGTATCAGTGTAATAAGCAGAGTTGAACTACATATGGTCTGTATGTGTAGGAAACACAGTTCTTTTTTTCTGGGCATGCTAATGTTTCTTAGAATATTGGAGACGCTGGAAAGAAGAGGATGATTCTTGACTTAAAACAGAGTGTTTTTCTGGGATGAGAACTCTGGTCTGAATTTGCCGTCAGAAACGGAGTTAAACCCCAGGATCAGTGTATTCCTACAACCAATTGTTCATTTCTGGTAAACCCAGGGAATTTTGGGATCAAATGATTTTTCGCAGTTCACGAACCCAACGCGATTCTCACTATTAACTAAAGAGGATTTATGTAAGAGGATCTGTTGTTTGTATCAGATTCCTAAGCAGAGTTGAACTACATATGGTCCATATGAGTAGGAAACAAAGTTCTTTTTTTCAGGGCTTGCTCATGGTTCTTGCTGTATTGGAGACGCTCGAAAGAAGAGCTTGCTTTTTGCATTAAAACAGAGTGTGTTTCATGGATGAGAACACTGGTCTGAATTTATCTTCAGAATTGAATTAAAATCCAGGATCTGTGCCTTCCTACATGGAAGAGCTCATTTCTGGTAAACCAAGTGAATTTTGGGCTCAAATGATTTTACATAGTTCAAAAACCCAATGTGATTCTCACTATTAACTAAACAGCATTTATTTAAGAGGTGCTGTGTTGTGTATCATTGCATAAGCAGAGTAGAACTATATATGGTCCGTATGAATAGGAAACACAGTTCTTTTTTTCAGGGTATGCACATGGTTCTTACTGATTTGGAGAAGCTGGAAAGATGAGGATGATTCTTGTCTTAAAACAGAGTGTTTTTCAGGAATGAGAATTCTGGTCTGAATTTCTGTTCAGAAACGGAGTTAAACCCCAGGATCTGTGTCTTCCTACAAGCAAGAGTTCATTTCTGGTAAACCCAGTGAATTTTGGGCTAAAATGATTTTACACAGTTCACGAACCAAACGCGATTCTCACTATTAACTAAAGAGGATTTATGTAAGAGGAGCTATGTTTTGTATCAGTTTCATAAGCAGCGTTGAACTACATATGGTCCGAATGTGTAGGAAACATAGTTCTCTTTTTTCTGGGCATGGTCATTGTTCTTACTGTATTGGAGACTCTGGAAAGAAGAGCTTGCTTCTTGCGTTAAAACAGAGTGTGTTTCATGGATGAGAACACTGGTCTGAATTTCCCTTCAGAAAAGGAGTTAAACCACAGGATCTGTGTCTTCCTACAAGCAAGAGTTCAGTTCTGGTAAACCAAGAGAATTTCGGGCTCAAATGATTTTACGCAGTTCAAAACCCAATGCGATTCTCACTATTAACTATAGATTATTTATTTAAGAGGTGATGTTGTTTGTATCAGTTTCATAAGTAGAGTTGAACTACATATGCTCCGTATGAGTAGGAAACACAGTTCTTTTTTGCATGGCATGCTCATGGTTCTTGTTGCATTTTAGATTCTGGAGCTTGCTTCTTGCGTTAAAACAGAGTATGTTTCCAGGATGAGATCTCTGCTGTGAATTTCCCTTCAGAAACGGAGTTAAACTCCAGGATCTGTGTGTTCCTACAAGCAAATTTTCATTACTGGTAAACCAAGTGAATTTTTGGCTCAAGTGATTTTTTGCAGTTCACCAACCCAAACCGATTCTCACTATTAACTAAAGAGCATTTATGTAAGAGGAGCTGTGGTTTGTTTCAGTTTCATAAGCAGAGTTGAACTACACATGGTCCGTATGAGTAGGAAACACAGTTCTTTTTTTCTGGGCATGCTCATGGTTCTTGCTGTATTGGAGACGCTCGAAAGAAGAGCTTGCTTCTTGTGTTAAAGCAGAGTGTGTTTCACGGATGAAATCTCCGGTCTGAATTTCCCTTCAGAAACGGAGTTAAACCCCAGGATCTGTGTCTTCCTACAAGCAAGAGTTCATTTCTGGTAAACCCAGGGAATTTTGGGCTCAAATGATTTTATACAGTTCACGAACCCAACGGTATTCTCACTATTAACTAAAGAGCATTTATGAAAGTGGAGCTGTGGTTTGTTTCAGTTTCATAAGCAGAGTTGAACTACACATGGTCCGTATGAGTAGGAAACACAGTTCTTTTTTTCTGGGCATGCTCATTGTTCTTGCTGTATTGGAGACGCTCGAAAGAAGAGCTTGCTTCTTGTGTTAAAGCAGAGTGTGTTTCACGGATGAAATCTCCGGTCTGAATTTCCCTTCAGAAACGGAGTTAAACCCCAGGATCTGTGTCTTCCTACAAGCAAGAGTTCATTTCTGGTAAACTACGTGAATTTTGCGCTCAAATGATTTTGGCTGTTCACGACCCCAACGTGATTCTCTCTATTAATGAAAGATGATTTATGTAAGAGGAGCTGTGGTTTGTATCAGTGTCATAAGCAGAGTTCAACTACATATGGTCTGTATGAGTAGGACACACAGTTCTTTTTTTCTGGGCATGCTCATGGTTCATGCTGTATTGGAGACGCTGGAAAGAAGATCTTGCTTCATGCATTAAAACAGAGTATGTTTCATGGATGAGAATTCTGGTCTGAATTTCTCTTCATAAACGAAGTTAAACCCCAGGATCTGTGTATTCCTACAAGCAAGAATTCAGTTCTGGTAAACACAGTGAATTTTGGGCTCAAATGATTTTTCGCAGTTCATGAACCCAACGCGATTCTCACTATTAACTAAAGAGCATTTATGTAAGAAGAGGTGTGGTTTATATCAGTTTCATATGCAGAGTTGAACTACATATTGTACTTATGAATAGGAAACACATTTACTTTTTTCAGGCCATGCTTATGGTTCTTGCTGTATTTTAGATTCTGGAAAAAAGAGCTTGCTTCTTGCGGGAAAACAGAGTGTGTTTCAGGGATGAGAACTCTGGTCTGAATTTAACTTCAGAAACGGAGTTAAACCCCAGGATCTGTGTCGTCCTACAAGCAAGAGTTCATTTCTGGTAAACCCAGTGAATTTGGGGCTCAAATGATTTTACACTGATCTAGAACCCAACGTGATAATCACTATTAACTAAAAGCATTTATGTAAGAGGAGCTATGGTTTGTATCAGTTTCATAAGCAGAGTTGAACTACATGGTCCGTATGAGTAGGAAACACAGTTCATTTTTTCAGGGCATCCTCATGGTTCTTGCTGTATTTTAGACTCTTGAAAGAAGAGCTTGCTTCTTGCGTTAAAACAGATTGTGTTTCAGGGATGAGAACTCCGGTCTGAATTATCCTTCAGAAAAAGAGATAAACTCCAGGATCTGTGTCTTCCTACAAGCAAGAGTTCATTTCTGGTAAACACAGTGAATTTTGGGCTCAAATCATTTTTCGCAGTTCCCGAACCCTACGCTATTCTCACTATTAACTTAAGAGGATTTATATAAGAGGAGCTGTGGTTTGTATCAGTGTAATAAGCAGAGTTGAACTACATATGGTCTGTATGTGTAGGAAACACAGTTCTTTTTTTCTGGGCATGCTAATGTTTCTTAGAATATTGGAGACGCTGGAAAGAAGAGGATGATTCTTGACTTAAAACAGAGTGTTTTTCTGGGATGAGAACTCTGGTCTGAATTTGCCGTCAGAAACGGAGTTAAACCCCAGGATCAGTGTATTCCTACAACCAATTGTTCATTTCTGGTAAACCCAGGGAATTTTGGGATCAAATGATTTTTCGCAGTTCACGAACCCAACGCGATTCTCACTATTAACTAAAGAGGATTTATGTAAGAGGATCTGTTGTTTGTATCAGATTCCTAAGCAGAGTTGAACTACATATGGTCCATATGAGTAGGAAACAAAGTTCTTTTTTTCAGGGCTTGCTCATGGTTCTTGCTGTATTGGAGACGCTCGAAAGAAGAGCTTGCTTTTTGCATTAAAACAGAGTGTGTTTCATGGATGAGAACACTGGTCTGAATTTATCTTCAGAATTGAATTAAAATCCAGGATCTGTGCCTTCCTACATGGAAGAGCTCATTTCTGGTAAACCAAGTGAATTTTGGGCTCAAATGATTTTACATAGTTCAAAAACCCAATGTGATTCTCACTATTAACTAAACAGCATTTATTTAAGAGGTGCTGTGTTGTGTATCATTGCATAAGCAGAGTAGAACTATATATGGTCCGTATGAATAGGAAACACAGTTCTTTTTTTCAGGGTATGCACATGGTTCTTACTGATTTGGAGAAGCTGGAAAGATGAGGATGATTCTTGTCTTAAAACAGAGTGTTTTTCAGGAATGAGAATTCTGGTCTGAATTTCTGTTCAGAAACGGAGTTAAACCCCAGGATCTGTGTCTTCCTACAAGCAAGAGTTCATTTCTGGTAAACCCAGTGAATTTTGGGCTAAAATGATTTTACACAGTTCACGAACCAAACGCGATTCTCACTATTAACTAAAGAGGATTTATGTAAGAGGAGCTATGTTTTGTATCAGTTTCATAAGCAGCGTTGAACTACATATGGTCCGAATGTGTAGGAAACATAGTTCTCTTTTTTCTGGGCATGGTCATTGTTCTTACTGTATTGGAGACTCTGGAAAGAAGAGCTTGCTTCTTGCGTTAAAACAGAGTGTGTTTCATGGATGAGAACACTGGTCTGAATTTCCCTTCAGAAAAGGAGTTAAACCACAGGATCTGTGTCTTCCTACAAGCAAGAGTTCAGTTCTGGTAAACCAAGAGAATTTCGGGCTCAAATGATTTTACGCAGTTCAAAACCCAATGCGATTCTCACTATTAACTATAGATTATTTATTTAAGAGGTGATGTTGTTTGTATCAGTTTCATAAGTAGAGTTGAACTACATATGCTCCGTATGAGTAGGAAACACAGTTCTTTTTTGCATGGCATGCTCATGGTTCTTGTTGCATTTTAGATTCTGGAGCTTGCTTCTTGCGTTAAAACAGAGTATGTTTCCAGGATGAGATCTCTGCTGTGAATTTCCCTTCAGAAACGGAGTTAAACTCCAGGATCTGCGTGTTCCTACAAGCAAATTTTCATTACTGGTAAACCAAGTGAATTTTTGGCTCAAGTGATTTTTTGCAGTTCACCAACCCAAACCGATTCTCACTATTAACTAAAGAGCATTTATGTAAGAGGAGCTGTGGTTTGTTTCAGTTTCATAAGCAGAGTTGAACTACACATGGTCTGTATGAGTAGGAAACACAGTTCTTTTTTTCTGGGCATGCTCATGGTTCTTGCTGTATTGGAGACGCTCGAAAGAAGAGCTTGCTTCTTGTGTTAAAGCAGAGTGTGTTTCACGGATGAAATCTCCGGTCTGAATTTCCCTTCAGAAACGGAGTTAAACCCCAGGATCTGTGTCTTCCTACAAGCAAGAGTTCATTTCTGGTAAACCCAGGGAATTTTGGGCTCAAATGATTTTATACAGTTCACGAACCCAACGGTATTCTCACTATTAACTAAAGAGCATTTATGAAAGTGGAGCTGTGGTTTGTTTCAGTTTCATAAGCAGAGTTGAACTACACATGGTCCGTATGAGTAGGAAACACAGTTCTTTTTTTCTGGGCATGCTCATTGTTCTTGCTGTATTGGAGACGCTCGAAAGAAGAGCTTGCTTCTTGTGTTAAAGCAGAGTGTGTTTCACGGATGAAATCTCCGGTCTGAATTTCCCTTCAGAAACGGAGTTAAACCCCAGGATCTGTGTCTTCCTACAAGCAAGAGTTCATTTCTGGTAAACTACGTGAATTTTGCGCTCAAATGATTTTGGCTGTTCACGACCCCAACGTGATTCTCTCTATTAATGAAAGATGATTTATGTAAGAGGAGCTGTGGTTTGTATCAGTGTCATAAGCAGAGTTCAACTACATATGGTCTGTATGAGTAGGACACACAGTTCTTTTTTTCTGGGCATGCTCATGGTTCATGCTCTATTGGAGACGCTGGAAAGAAGATCTTGCTTCATGCATTAAAACAGAGTATGTTTCATGGATGAGAATTCTGGTCTGAATTTCTCTTCATAAACGAAGTTAAACCCCAGGATCTGTGTATTCCTACAAGCAAGAGTTCAGTTCTGGTAAACACAGTGAATTTTGGGCTCAAATGATTTTTCGCAGTTCATGAACCCAACGCGATTCTCACTATTAACTAAAGAGCATTTATGTAAGAAGAGGTGTGGTTTATATCAGTTTCATATGCAGAGTTGAACTACATATGGTACTTATGAATAGGAAACACATTTACTTTTTTCAGGCCATGCTTATGGTTCTTGCTGTATTTTAGATTCTGGAAAAAAGAGCTTGCTTCTTGCGGGAAAACAGAGTGTGTTTCAGGGATGAGAACTCTGGTCTGAATTTAACTTCAGAAACGGAGTTAAACCCCAGGATCTGTGTCGTCCTACAAGCAAGAGTTCATTTCTGGTAAACCCAGTGAATTTGGGGCTCAAATGATTTTACACTGATCTAGAACCCAACGTGATAATCACTATTAACTAAAAGCATTTATGTAAGAGGAGCTATGGTTTGTATCAGTTTCATAAGCAGAGTTGAACTACATGGTCCGTATGAGTAGGAAACACAGTTCATTTTTTCAGGGCATCCTCATGGTTCTTGCTGTATTTTAGACTCTTGAAAGAAGAGCTTGCTTCTTGCGTTAAAACAGATTGTGTTTCAGGGATGAGAACTCCGGTCTGAATTATCCTTCAGAAAAAGAGATAAACTCCAGGATCTGTGTCTTCCTACAAGCAAGAGTTCATTTCTGGTAAACACAGTGAATTTTGGGCTCAAATCATTTTTCGCAGTTCCCGAACCCTACGCTATTCTCACTATTAACTTAAGAGGATTTATATAAGAGGAGCTGTGGTTTGTATCAGTGTAATAAGCAGAGTTGAACTACATATGGTCTGTATGTGTAGGAAACACAGTTCTTTTTTTCTGGGCATGCTAATGTTTCTTAGAATATTGGAGACGCTGGAAAGAAGAGGATGATTCTTGACTTAAAACAGAGTGTTTTTCTGGGATGAGAACTCTGGTCTGAATTTGCCGTCAGAAACGGAGTTAAACCCCAGGATCAGTGTATTCCTACAACCAAGAGTTCATTTCTGGTAAACCCAGTGAATTTTGGGATCAAATGATTTTTCGCAGTTCACGAACCCAACGCGATTCTCACTATTAACTAAAGAGGATTTATTTAAGAGGATCTGTTGTTTGTATCAGATTCCTAAGCAGAGTTGAACTACATATGGTCCATATGAGTAGGAAACACAGTTCTTTTTTTCTGGGTATGCTCATTGTTCTTGATGTATTGGAGACGCTGGAAAGAAGAGCTTGCTTCTTGCGGGAAAACAGAGTGTGTTTCTTGGATGAGAACACTGGTCTGAATTTCCCTTCCGAAACGGAGTTAAACCCCAGGATCTGTGTCTTCCTACAAGCAAGAGTTCATTTCTGGTAAACCCAGGGAATTTTGGGCTCAAATGATTTTATACAGTTCACGAACCCAACGGTATTCTCACTATTAACTAAAGAGTATTTATGAAAGTGGAGCTGTGGTTTGTTTCAGTTTCATAAGCAGAGTTGAACTACACATGGTCCGTATGAGTAGGAAACACAGTTCTTTTTTTCTGGGCATGCTCATGGTTCTTGCTGTATTGGAGACGCTTGAAAGAAAAGCTTGCATCTTGTGTTAAAGGAGAGTGTGTTTCAGGGATGAAATCTCCGGTCTGAATTTCCCTTCAGAAACGGAGTTAAACCCCAGGATCTGTGTCTTCCTACAAGCAAGATTTCATTTCTGGCAAACTAGGTGAATTTTGCGCTCAAATGATTTTTTGCTGTTCACGATCCCAACACGATACTCTCTATTAATGAAAGATGATTTATGTAAGAAGAGCTGTGGTTAGTATCAGTGTCATAAGCACAGTTGAACTACATATGGTCTGTATGAGTAGGACACACAGTTCCTTTTTTCTGGGCATGCATGTGGTTCTTGCTGTTTTGGAGATGCTGGAAAGAAGATCTTGCTTCATGCATTAAAACAGAGTATGTTTAATGGATGAGAATTCTGGTCTGAATTTCTGGTCTGAATTTTAAACGAAGTTAAACCCCAGGATCTGTGTATTCATACAAGCAAGAGTTCAGTTCTGGTAAACCCAATGAATTTTGGGCTCAAATGATTTTTCGCAGTTCACAAACCCAACGCGAATCTCACTATTAACTAAAGAGCATTTATGTAAGAAGAGGTGTGGTTTATATCAGTTTCATATGCAGATTTGAACTAAATATGGTTCATGTGAGTAGGAAACTCAGTTCTTTTTTTCAGGGCATGCTCATGGTTCTTGCTGTATATTAGACTATGGAAAGAATTGTTTGCTTCTTGCGTTAAATCAGAGTGTGTCTTATGGATGAGTACTCTGGTCCGAATTTCACTTCAGAAACGGTGTTAAACACCATGATCTGTTTCTTTCTACAAGCAAGAGTTCATTTCTGGAAAACCAAGTAAATTTTGGGCTCAAATGATTTTTAGCAGTTCACGAACCCAACGCAATTCTCACTATTAACTAAGGCGGATTTAAGTCAGAGGAGCTGTGGTTTGTATCTGTTTCATAAGCAGAGTTGAAGTACATATGGTCTATATGAGTAGGAAACACAGTTCTTTTTTCTGGGGAAGCTCTTGGTTCTTACTGTATTGCAGATGGTGGAAAGAAGAGGATGATTCTTGTCTTAAAACAGAGTGTTTTTCAGGGATGAGAACTCTGGCCTGAATTCGCCTTCAGAAACGGAGTTAAACCCCATGATCTGTGTCTTCCTACAAGCAAGAGTTCATTTCTGGTAATCCCAGTGTATTTTGTGCTCAAATGATTTTTCCCAGTTCACGAACCCAACACGATTCTCACTATTAACTAAAGAGCATTTATGTAAGAGGAGCTGTGGTTTGTATCAGATTCATAAGGAGAGTTGAACTACATATGGTCCATATGAGTAGTAAACACATTTCTTTTATTCAGGGCATTTTAGACTCTGGAAAGTAGAGCATGCTTTTTGCGTTAAAACAGAGTGTATTTCAGGGATGAGAACTCTGGTCTGAATTTGACTTCAGAAACGGAGTTAAACCCCAGGATCTGTGTCTTCTACAAGCAAGTGTTCATTTCTGGTAAACCAAGTGAATTTTAGGCTCAAATGATTTTACACTGTTCAAAAACCAATGCGATTGTCACTATTAACTAAAAATTATTTATTTAAGAGGTACAGTGGTTTGTATCAGCTTCATATGGAGAGTTGATCTACATATGGTCTGTATGAGTAGGAAACACAGTTCTTTTTTGAGGGCTTGTTCATGGTTCTTACCGTATTGGAGACACTGGAAAGAAGAGCTTGCTTTTTGCATTAAAACAGAGTGTGTTTCATGGATGAGAACTCTGTTATGTATTTCCCTTCAGAAACGGAGTTAAACCCCAGGATCTGTGTCTTCCTACAAGCAAGAGTTCATTTCTGGTAAACCCAGTGAATTTTGGGCTCAAATGATTTTTCCCAGTTCACGAACCCAACACGATGCTCACTATTAACTAAAGAACATTTATGTAAGAGGAGCTGTGGTTTGTATCAGTTTCATAAGCAGAGTTGAACTACACATCGTCCATGTGAGTAGGAAACACAGATCTTTTTTTCATGGCATTCTCATTGTTCTTGTTGTATTTTAGACTCTGGAAAGAAGAGCTTGCATTTTGCGTTAAAACAGAGTGTGTTTCAGAGATGGGAACTCTGGTCTGAATTTCCCGTCAGAAACGGAGTTAAACCCCAGGATATGTGTCTTCTACAATCAATAGTTCATTTCTGGAAAACCAAGTGAATTTTGGGCTCATATGAATTTACACAGTTCAAAAACCCAATGCGATTCTCACTATTAACTAAAGATTATTTATTTAAGAGGTGCTGTGGTTTGCATCAGTTTCATAAGCAGAGTTGATCTACATATGGTCTGTATGAGTAGGAAACACAGTTCTTTTTGAGGGCATGCTCATGGTTCTTACTGTATTGGAGACACTGGAAAGAAGAGCTTGCTTCTTGCATTAAAGCAGTCTGTGTTTCATGGATGAGAACTCTGGTATGAATTTCCCTTCAGAAACAGAGTTAAACCACAGGATCTGTGTCTTCCTGCAAGCAAGAGTTCATTTCTGGTAAACCCAGGGAATTTTGGGCACAAATGATTTTTCGCAGTTCATGAACCCAACGCGATTCTCACTATTAACTATAGAGCATTTATGTAAGAGGAACTGTGGTTTGTATCAGTTTCATAAGCAGAGTTGAACTACGCATGGTCCATGTGAGCAGGAAACACAGTCCTTGTTTTCATAGGATGCTCATTGTTCTTGCTGTATTTTAGACTCTGGAAAGAAGAGCTTGCTTTGTCCGTTAAATCAGAGTGTGTTTCAGGGATGAGTTCTCTGGTCCGAATTTCATTTCAGAAACGGAGTTAAACCCCAGGATCTGTGTCTTCCTACAAGCAAGAGTTCATTTCTGGAAAACCCAGTGAATTTTGGGCTCAAATGACTTTTAACAGTTCACGAACCCAACGTAATTCTCACTATTAACTAAAGAGGATTTATGTAAGAGGAGCTGTGGTTTGTATAGGTTTCATAAGCAGAGTTGAAGTACATATGGTCTATATGAGTAGGAAAAACAGTTCTTTTTTTCTGGGGAAGCTCATGGTTCTTACTGTATTGGAGACGGTGGAAAGAAGAGGATGATTATTGCCTTAAAACAGAGTGTTTTTCAGGGATGAGAACTCTGGTCTGAATTCGCCTTCAGAAACGGAGTTAAACCATATGATGTGTGTCTTCCTACAAGCAAGAGTTCATTTCTGGTAATCCCAGTGTATTTTGAGTTCAAATGATTTATCCCAGTTCACGAACCCAACACGATTCTCACTATTAAAAAAGAGCATTTATGTAAGAGGAGCTGTGGTTTGTATCAGTTTCATAACCAGAGTTGAACTACATATGGTCCATATGAGTAGAAAAACACATTTCTTTTTTTCGGGGCATTCTTATGGTTCTTGCTCAATTTTAGACTCTGGAAACAAGAGCATGCATTTTGCGTTAAAACAGACTGTGTTCAATGGATGAGAACACTGCTCTGAATTTCCCTTCAGAAACGGAGTTAAACCCCAGGATCTGTGTCTTCCTACAAGCAAGAGTTCATTTCTGGTAAACCCAGTGTATTTTGGGGTCAAATGATTTTTCCCAGTTCACGAACCCAACATAATTCTCACTATTAACTAAAGAGCATTTATATAAGAGGAGTTTTGGTTTGTATAAGTTTCATAAGCAGAGTTGAACTACACATCGTCCATGTGAGTAGTAAACACAGATCTTTTTTTCATGGCATGATCATTGTTCTTGCTGTATTTTAGACTCTGGAAAGAAGATCTTGCTTTTTGCGTTAAAACAGAGTGTGTTTCAGAGATGGGAACTGTGGTCTGAATTTCCCTTCAGAAACGCTGTTAAACCCCAGGATATGTGTCTTCTACAAGCAAGAGATTATTTCTTGTAAACCAAGTGAATTTTGGGCTCATATGATTTTACACAGTTCAAAAACCCAATGCGATTCTCACTATTAACCAAAGATTATTTATTTAAGAGGTGCTGTGGTTTGTCTTGGTTTCATAAGCAGAATTGATCTACATATGGTCTTTTATGAGTAGGAAACACAGTTCTTTTTGAGGGCATGCTCATTGTTCTTACTGTATTGGAGACACTGGAAAGAAGAGCTTGCTTCTTGCATTAAAACAGACTGTGTTTCATGGATGAGAACTCTGGTATGAATTTTCCTTCAGAAACAGAGTTAAACTACAGGATCTGTGTCTTCCTGCAAGCAAGAGTTCATTTCTGGTAAACCCAGGGAATTTTGGGCACAAATGATTTTTCGCAGTTCATGAACCCAACGCCATTCACACTATTAACTATAGAGCATTTATGTAAGAGGAACTGTGGTTTGTATCAGTTTCATAAGCAGAGTTGAACTACACATGGTCCATGTGAGTAGGAAACACAGTCCTTTTTTTCATGGGATGCTCATTGTTCTTGCTGTATTTTAGACTCTGGAAAGAATAGCTTGCTTTTTGCGTTAAAACAGAATGTGTTTCAGAGATGGGAACTCTGGTCTGAATTTCCCTTCAGAAACGGAGTTAAACCCCAGGATCTGTGTCTTCCTACAAGCAAGTGTTCATTTCTGGTAAACCAAATTAATTTTCGGCTCAAATGATTTTACACATTTCTATAACCCAAGGTGATTATCACTATTAACTAAAGAGGATTTATGTAAGAGGAGCTGTGTTTTGTATCAGTTTCATAAGCAGAGTTGAACGACACATGGTCAGTATGAGTAGGAAACTCATTTCTTTTTTTCTGCACATGCTCATGGTTCTTACTGTATTAGAGACTCTGAAAAGAAGAGGATGATTCTTGCCTTAAAACAGAGTGTTTTTCAGGGATGAGAACTCTGGTCTGAATTTGCCTTCAGAAACGGAGTTAAACCCCAGGATCTGTGTCTTCCTACAAGCAAGAGTTCCTTTCTGGTAACCCAGTTAATTTTGGGCTCAAATGATTTTTTGCAGTTCACGAAACCAACGAGATTCTCACTATTAACTAAAGAGCATTTATGTAAGAGGAGCTGTGGTTGGTATCAGTTTCATAATCAGAGATGAACTACATATGGTCCACATGAGTAGGAAACACAGTTCTTTTTTTCAAGGCATGCTCATGGTTCTTAATGTATTGGAGCCGCTGGAAAGAAGAGTATGATTCTTGACCTAAAACAGAGTGTTTTTCAGGGATGAGAATTCTGGTCTGAATTTCCCTTCAAAAATGGATTTAAACCCCAGGGTCTGTGTCTTCATACAAGCAAGAGTTCATTTCTGGTAAACCCAGGGAAATTTCGGCTCAAATGATTTTACCCAGATCTAGAACCCAACGCGATTATCACTATTAACTAAAGAGCATTTATTTAAGAGGATCTGTGGTGTGTATCAGTTTCATAAGCAGATGTGAACTACATATGGTCTCTATGAGTAGGAAACACACTTCTTTTTTGAGAGCATGCTCATGGTTCTTGCTGTATTGGAGACTCTGGAAAGAAGAGCTTACATTTTGCGTTAAAACAGAGTGTGTTTAAGGGATGAGAACTCTGATCTGAATTTCCCTTCAGAAATGGTTTTAAACCCCAGGATCTGTGTCTTCATACAAGCAAGAGATCATTTCTGGTAAACCCAGGGAATTTTGGGCTCAAATGATTTTTCACTGTTCATGAACCCAACGCGATTCTCACTATTAACTAAAGAGCATTTATGTAAGAGGATCTGTGGTCTGTATCAGTTTCATAAGCAGAGTTGAACTAAATATCATCTGTATGAGTAGGAAACACAGTTCTTTTTTTAAGGGCATGCTCATGGTTCTTACTCTATTGTAGATCCTGGAAAGAAGAGGATGATTCTTGCCTTAAATAGAGTGTTTTTCAGAGATGAGAACTCTGGTCTGAATTTCCCTTTTGAAACGGAGTTAAACACCAGGATCTGTGTCTTCCTACAAGCAAGAGTTCATATCTGGTAAACCAAGAGAATTTTCGGCTCAAATGATTTTACCCAGATCTAGAACCCAACGCGATTATCACTATTAACTAAAGAGCATTTATGTAAGAGGAGCTGTGGTCTGTATCAGTTTCATAAGCAGAGTTGAACTACATACATATTGTCCGTATGGGTAGGAAATACAGTTCTATTTTTCTGGACATGCTCATGGTTCTTACTGTATTGGAGACGCTGGAAAGAGGAGGATGTTTCTTGCCTTAAGCAAAGTGTTTTTCAGGGATGACAATTCTGGTCTGAATTTCCCTTCAGAAACGGAGTTAAACCCCAATATCTGTGACTTCCTACAAACAAGAGTTCATTTCTGGTAAACCCAGTGAATTTTGGGCTCAAATGATTTTTCGAAGTTCACGAACCCAATGCGATTCTCACTATTAACAAAACAGGATGTATGTAAGAGGTGCTGTGGTGTGTAACGGTTTCATAAGCAGAGTTGATCTACATATGGTCTGTATGAGTAGGAAACACAGTTCTTTTAGGAGGGCATGCTCATCATTCTTACTGTATTGGAGACACTGGAAAGAAGAGCTTGCTTCTTGCATTAAAACAGAGTGTGTTTCATGGATGAGATCTCTGGTATGAATTTCCCTTCAGAAACGGAGTTAAACCCCAGGATCTATGTCTTCCTAAGACTAAGGGTTAACTTCTGGTAAACCAAGTGAATTTTGGGATTAAATGATTTTTTGCAGTTCACGAACCCAACGCGGTTCTCATTGTTAACTAAAGAGCATTTATGTACGAGGAGCTGAGGTCTGTATCTGTTTCATAAGCAGAGTTGAACTACATATGGTCTGTATGAGTGGGAAAGACAGTTCTTTTTTTCGGGGCTTGCTCATGGTTCTTGCTGTATTGGAGACTCTGGAAAGAAGGGCTTGCTTTTTGCATTAAAACAGAGTGTGTTTCAGAGATGAGAACTCTGGTCTGAATTTCCCTTCAGAAACAGTGTTAAACCCCAGGATCTGTGTCTTCCTAAAAGCAAGAGTCATTTCTGGTAAACCCAGTGAATTTTGGGCTCAAATGATTTTTCGCTGTTCACGAATCCAACGTGATTCTCACTATTAACTAAAGAGCATTTATGTAAGAGGATCTGTGGTCTGTAAGAGTTTCATAAGCAGAGATGAACTACATATGGCCCGTATGAGTAGGAAACACAGTTCGTTTTTATGGGCGTGCTCATGGTTCTAACTCTTTTGCAGACGCTGGAAAGAAGAGGATGAATCTTGCCTTAAATCAGAGTGTTTTTCAGGGATGAGAACTCTGGTCTGAATTTCCCTTCTGAAACGGAGATAAACACCAGGATATGCGTCTTCTAACAGCAAGTGTTCATTTCTGGTAAACCCAGTGTATTTTGGGCTCAAAAGTTTTTTCGCAGTTCACGAACCCAACGCGATCCTCACTATTAAGTATAGAGCATTTATGTAAGAGGAGCTGTGGTTTGTATCAATTTCATAAGCATAGTTGATCTACATATGGACTGTATGACTAGCAACCACAGTTCTTTTTTGAGGGTGTGCTCATGGTTCTTGCTGTTTTGGAGAGGCTAGAAAGAAGAGCTTGCCTCTTGCATTAAAACAGAGTGTTTTTCAGGGATGAGAACTCTGGTCTGAATTTCCCTTCAGAACCAGAGTTAAACGCCAGGGTGTGTGTCTTCCTACAAGCAAGAGTTCATTTCTGGTAAACACAGGGAATTTTGGGCTCAAATGATTTTTCACAGTTCACGAACCCAATGCGATTTTTGCTATTAACTAAAGAGGATTTTTGTAAAAGGAGCTGGGTTTTGTATCAGTTTCATAAGCAAAGTTGAACTACATATGGTCTGTATGAGTAGGAAACACAGTTCTTTTTTTCTGGGCATGCTCATGGTTCTTGCTGTATTGGAGATTCTGGAAAGAAGAGCTTGCTTCTGGCGTTAAAACGGAGAGTGTTTCAGGGATGAGAACGCTGGTCTGAATTTCCCTTCAGAAATGGAGTTAAACCCCAGGATCTATGTCTTCCTATGACCAAGGGTTCATTTCTGGTAAACCTAGTGAATTTTGGGCTCAAATGATTTTTCGCTGTTGATGAACCCAACGCGATTCTCACTATTAACTAAAGAGCATTTATGTAAGGGGATCTGTGGTCTGTATCAGTTTCATAAGCAGAGTTGAACTACATAATACCCGTATGAGTAGGAAACACATTTCTTTTTTTTAGGGCATGCTCATGGTTTTTACTCTATTGTAGATGCTGGAAAGAAGAGGATGATTCTTGCCTTAAATAGAGTGTTTTTCAGGGATGAGAACTCTAGTCTGAATTTCCCTTCAGAAACGGAGTTAAACCCCAGGATCTGTGTCTTTCTACAAGCAAGAGTTCATATCTGGTAAACCAAGAGAATTTTCGGCTCAAATGATTTTTCGAAGTTCACGAACCCAATGCGATTCTCACTATTAACTAAAGAGGATTTGTGTAAGAGGATCTGTGGTCTGTATCAGTTTCATAAGCAGAGTTGAACTAAATATCATCCGTATGAGTAGGAAACACAGTTCTTTTTTTTAGGGCATGCTCATGGTTCTTACTCTATTGTAGATCCTGGAAAGAAGATGATGATTCTTGCCTTAAATAGAGTGTTTTTCAGAGATGAGAACTCTGGTCTGAATTTCCCTTTTGAAACGGAGTTAAACACCAGGATCTGTGTCTTCCTACAAGCAAGAGTTCATATCTGGTAAACCAAGAGAATTTTCGGCTCAAATGATTTTACCCAGATCTAGAACCCAACGCGATTATCACTATTAACTAAAGAGCATTTATGTAAGAGGAGCTGTGGTCTGTATCAGTTTCATAAGCAGAGTTGAACTACATACATATTGTCCGTATGGGTAGGAAATACAGTTCTATTTTTCTGGACATGCTCATGGTTCTTACTGTATTGGAGACGCTGGAAAGAGGAGGATGTTTCTTGCCTTAAGCAAAGTGTTTTTCAGGGATGACAATTCTGGTCTGAATTTCCCTTCAGAACCGGAGTTAAACCCCAATATCTGTGACTTCCTACAAGCAAGATTTCATTTCTGGTAAACCCAGTGAATTTTGGGCTCAAATGATTTTTCGAAGTTCACGAACCCAATGCGATTCTCACTATTAACAAAACAGGATGTATGTAAGAGGTGCTGTGGTGTGTAACGGTTTCATGAGCAGAGTTGATCTACATATGGTCTGTATGAGTAGGAAACACAGTTCTTTTAGGAGGGCATGCTCATCATTCTTACTGTATTGGAGTCACTGGAAAGAAGAGCTTGCTTCTTGCATTAAAACAGAGTGTGTTTCATGGATGAGATCTCTGGTATGAATTTCCCTTCAGAAACGGAGTTAAACCCCAGGATCTATGTCTTCCTACGACCAAGGGTTAACTTATGGTAAACAAAGTGAATTTGGGGATTAAATGATTTTTTGCAGTTCACTAACCCAACGCTGTTCTCATTGTTAACTAAAGAGCATTTATGTAAGAGGAGCTGAGATCTGTATCTGTTTCATAAGCAGAGTTGAACTACATATGGTCTGTATGAGTGGGAAACACAGTTCTTTTTTTCGGGGCTTGCTCATGGTTCTTGCTGTATTGGAGACTCTGGAATGAAGGGCTTGCTTTTTGCGTTAAAACAGAGTGTGTTTCAGGGATGAGAACTCTGGTCTGAATTTCCCTTCAGAAACAGTGTTAAACCCCAGGATCTGTGTCTTCCTAAAAGCAAGAGTTCATTTCTGGTAAACCCAGTGAATTTTGGGCTCAAATGATTTTTCGCTGTTCACGAATCCAACGTGATTCTCACTATTAACTAAAGAGCATTTATGTAAGAGGATCTGTGGTCTGTAAGAGTTTCATAAGCAGAGATGAACTACATATGGCCCGTATGAGTAGGAAACACAGTTCTTTTTTTTAGGGCATGCTCATGGTTTTTACTCTATTGTAGATGCTGGAAAGAAGAGGATGATTCTTGCCTTAAATAGAGTGTTTTTCAGGGTTGAGAACTCTAGTCTGAATTTCCCTTCAGAAACGGAGTTAAACACCAGGATCTGTGTCTTCCTACAAGCAAGAGTTCATTTCTGGTAAACCAAGTGAATTTTGGGCTCAAATGAGTTTTCGAAGTTCACGAACCCAATGCGATTCTCACTATTAACTAAAGAGGATTTGTGTAAGAGGAGCTGTGGTCTGTATCAGTTTCATAAGCAGAGTTGAACTACATATGGTCTGTATGAGTAGGAAACAGAGTTCTTTTTTTCTGTGGGAGTTCAGGGTTCTTACTGTATTGGAGATGCTGGAAAGAAGAGCTTGCTTCTTGCATTAAAACAGAGTATTTTTCAGGGATGAGAACTCTGGTCTGAATTTACCTTCAGACACTGAGTTAAACCCCATGATATGTGTCTTCCTACAAGCTAGAGTTCATTTCTGGTAAATCAAGAGAATTTTGGGCTCAAATGATTTTACAAAGTTCAAAAACCCAATGTGACTCTCACTATTAACAAAGGCGCATTTTTGTAAGAGGATTTGTGGTGTTATTTCAGGGCATGCTTTTGGTTCTTGCTGTATTTTAGACTCTTGAAAAAAGATCTTGCTTCTTGCGTTAACACAGAGTGTGTTTCAGGGATGAGAACTCTGGTCTGAATTTCCCTTCAGAAACAGAGTTAAACCCCAGGATCTGTGCCTTTTTTCTGGGCATGCTCATGATTCTTGGTGTGTTGGAGCGGCTGGAAAGAAGAGCTTGCTTCTTGTGAGAAAACAGAGTGTTTTCCATGGATGAGAACACTGGTTTGAATTTCCCTTCAGAAACAGATTTAAACCACAGGATCTGTGTCTTCCTACAAGCAAGAGTTCATTTCTCGTAAACTAGGTGAATTTTCGGCTCAAATGATTTTTCACCATTCTAGAACCCAACGGGATTATCACTATTAACTAAAGTGCATTTATGTAAGAGGAGCTGTGGTCTGTATCAGTTTCATAAGCAGAGTTGAACTACATACATATTGTCCGTATGGGTAGGAAATACAGTTCTATTTTTCTGGACATGCTCATGGTTCTTACTGTATTGGAGACGCTGGAAAGAGGAGGATGTTTCTTGCCTTAAGCAAAGTGTTTTTCAGGGATGACAATTCTGGTCTGAATTTTCCTTCAGAAACGGAGTTAAACCCCAATATCTGTGACTTCCTACAAGCAAGAGTTCATTTCTGGTAAACCCAGTGAATTTTGGGCTCAAATGATTTTTCGAAGTTCACGAACCCAATGCGATTCTCACTATTAACAAAACAGGATGTATGTAAGAGGTGCTGTGGTGTGTAACGGTTTCATAAGCAGAGTTGATCTACATATGGTCTGTATGAGTAGGAAACACAGTTCTTTTAGGAGGGCATGCTCATCATTCTTACTGTATTGGAGTCACTGGAAAGAAGAGCTTGCTTCTTGCATTAAAACAGAGTGTGTTTCATGGATGAGATCTCTGGTATGAATTTCACTTCAGAAACGGAGTTAAACCCCAGGATCTATGTCTTCCTAAGACCAAGGGTTAACTTCTGGTAAACCAAGTGAATTTGGGGATTAAATGATTTTTTGCAGTTCACGAACCCAACGCTGTTCTCATTGTTAACTAAAGAGCATTTATGTACGAGGAGCTGAGATCTGTATCTGTTTCATAAGCAGAGTTGAAGTACATATGGTCTGTATGAGTGGGAAACACAGTTCTTTTTTTCGGGGCTTGCTCATGGTTCTTGCTGTATTGGAGAATCTGGAAGGAAGGGCTTGCTTTTTGCGTTAAAACAGAGTGTGTTTCAGGGATGAGAACTCTGGTCTGAATTTCCCTTCAGAAACAGTGTTAAACCCCAGGATCTGTGTCTTCCTAAAAGCAAGAGTTCATTTCTGGTAAACCCAGTGAATTTTGGGCTCAAATGATTTTTCGCTGTTCACGAATCCAACGTGATTCTCACTATTAACTAAAGAGCATTTATGTAAGAGGATCTGTGGTCTGTAAGAGTTTCATAAGCAGAGATGAACTACATATGGCCTGTATGAGTAGGAAACACAGTTCTTTTTTTTAGGGCATGCTCATGGTTTTTACTCTATTGTAGATGCTGGAAAGAAGAGGATGATTCTTGCCTTAAATAGAGTGTTTTTCAGGGATGAGAACTCTAGTCTGTATTTCCCTTCAGAAACGGAGTTAAACACCAGGATCTGTGTCTTCCTACAAGCAAGAGTTCATTTCTGGTAAACCAAGTGAATTTTGGGCTCAAATGATTTTTCGAAGTTCACGAACCCAATGCGATTCTCACTATTAACTAAAGAGGATTTGTGTAAGAGGAGCTGTGGTCTGTATCAGTTTCATAAGCAGAGTTGAACTACATATGGTCTGTATGAGTAGGAAACAGAGTTCTTTTTTTCTGTGGGAGCTCAGGGTTCTTACTGTATTGGAGATGCTGGAAAGAAGAGCTTGCTTCTTGCATTAAAACAGAGTATTTTTCAGGGATGAGAACTCTGGTCTGAATTTACCTTCAGACACTGAGTTAAACCCCATGATATGTGTCTTCCTACAAGCTAGAGTTCATTTCTGGTAAATCAAGAGAATTTTGGGCTCAAATGATTTTACAAAGTTCAAAAACCTATTGTGACTCTCACTATTAACAAAGGCGCATTTTTGTAAGAGGATTTGTGGTGTTATTTCAGGGCATGCTTTTGGTTCTTGCTGTATTTTAGACTCTTGAAAAAAGATCTTGCTTCTTGCATTAACACAGAGTGTGTTTCAGGGATGAGAACTCTGCTCTGAATTTCCCTTCAGAAACAGAGTTAAACCCCAGGATCTGTGCCTTTTTTCTTGGCATGCTCATGATTCTTGGTGTGTTGGAGCGGCTGGAAAGAAGAGCTTGCTTCTTGTGAGAAAACACAGTGTGTTTCACGGATGAGAACACTGGTTTGAATTTCCCTTCAGAAACAGATTTAAACCACAGGATCTGTGTCTTCCTACAAGCAAGAGTTCTTTTCTGGTAAACTAAGTGAATTTTCGGCTCAAATGATTTTTCACCGTTCTAGAACCCAACCCAATTATCACTATTAACTAAAGAGCATTTATGTAAGAGGATCTGTGGTCTGTATCAGTTTCATAAGCAGAGTTGAACTAAATATCATCCGTATGAGTAGGAAACACAGTTCTTTTTTTTAGGGCATGCTCATGGTTCTTACTCTATTGTAGATCCTGGAAAGAAGAGGATGATTCTTGCCTTAAATAGAGTGTTTTTCAGAGATGAGAACTCTGGTCTGAATTTCCCTTTTGAAACGGAGTTAAACACCAGGATCTGTGTCTTCCTACAAGCAAGAGTTCATATCTGGTAAACCAAGAGAATTTTCGGCTCAAATGATTTTACCCAGATCTAGAACCCAACGCGATTATCACTATTAACTAAAGAGCATTTATGTAAGAGGAGCTGTGGTCTGTATCAGTTTCATAAGCAGAGTTGAACTACATACATATTGTCCGTATGGGTAGGAAATACAGTTCTATTTTTCTGGACATGCTCATGGTTCTTACTGTATTGGAGACGCTGGAAAGAGGAGGATGTTTCTTGCCTTAAGCAAAGTGTTTTTCAGGGATGACAATTCTGGTCTGAATTTCCCTTCAGAAACGGAGTTAAACCCCAATATCTGTGACTTCCTACAAGCAAGAGTTCATTTCTGGTAAACCCAGTGAATTTTGGGCTCAAATGATTTTTCGAAGTTCACGAACCCAATGCGATTCTCACTATTAACAAAACAGGATGTATGTAAGAGGTGCTGTGGTGTGTAACGGTTTCATAAGCAGAGTTGATCTACATATGGTCTGTATGAGTAGGAAACACAGTTCTTTTAGGAGGGCATGCTCATCATTCTTACTGTATTGGAGACACTGGAAAGAAGAGCTTGCTTCTTGCATTAAAACAGAGTGTGTTTCATGGATGAGATCTCTGGTATGAATTTCACTTCAGAAACGGAGTTAAACCCCAGGATCTATGTCTTCCTAAGACCAAGGGTTAACTTCTGGTAAACCAAGTGAATTTGGGGATTAAATGATTTTTTGCAGTTCACTAACCCAACGCGGTTCCCCTTGTTAACTAAAGAGCATTTATGTACGAGGAGCTGAGGTCTGTATCTGTTTCATAAGCAGAGTTGAACTACATATGGTCTGTATGAGTAGGAAACACAGTTCTTTTTTTCGGGGCTTGCTCATGGTTCTTGCTGTATTGGAGACTCTGGAAAGAAGGGCTTGCTTTTTGCGTTAAAACAGAGTGTGTTTCAGGGATGAGAACTCTGGTCTGAATTTCCCTTCAGAAACAGTGTTAAACCCCAGGATCTGTGTCTTCCTAAAAGCAAGAGTCATTTCTGGTAAACCCAGTGAATTTTGGGCTCAAATGATTTTTCGCTGTTCACGAATCCAACGTGATTCTCACTATTAACTAAAGAGCATTTATGTAAGAGGATCTGTGGTCTGTAAGAGTTTCATAAGCAGAGATGAACTACATATGGCCCGTATGAGTAGGAAACACAGTTCGTTTTTATGGGCGTGCTCATGGTTCTAACTCTATTGGAGACGCTGGAAAGAAGAGGATGATTCTTGCCTTAAATAGAGTGTTTTTCAGGGATGAGAACTCTGGTCTGAATTTCCCTTCTGAAACGGAGATAAACACCAGGATATGCGTCTTCTAACAGCAAGAGTTCATTTCTGGTAAACCCAGTGTATTTTGGGCTCAAAAGTTTTTTCGCAGTTCACGAACCCAACGCGATCCTCACTATTAAGTATAGAGCATTTATGTAAGAGGAGCTGTGGTTTGTATCAATTTCATAAGCAGAGTTGATCTACATATGGACTGTATGACTAGCAACCACAGTTCTTTTTTGAGGGTGTGCTCATGGTTCTTGCTGTTTTGGAGAGGCTAGAAAGAAGAGCTTGCCTCTTGCATTAAAACAGAGCGTTTTTCAGGGATGAGAACTCTGGTCTGAATTTCCCTTCAGAAACAGAGTTAAACGCCAGGGTGTGTGTCTTCCTACAAGCAAGAGTTCATTTCTGGTAAACACAGGGAATTTTGGGCTCAAATGATTTTTCGCAGTTCACGAACCCAACGCGATTTTTGCTATTAACTAAAGAGGATTTTTGTAAAAGGAGCTGGGTTTTGTATCAGTATCATAAGCAAAGTTGAACTACATATGGTCTGTATGAGTAGGAAACACAGTTCTTTTTTTCTGGGCATGCTCATGGTTCTTGCTGTATTGGAGATTCTGGAAAGAAGTGCTTGCTTCTTGCGTTAAAACCGAGAGTGTTTCAGGGATGAGAACGCTGGTCTGAATTTCCCTTCAGAAATGGAGTTAAACCCCAGGATCTATGTCTTCCTATGACCAAGGGTTCATTTCTGGTAAACCTAGTGAATTTTGGGCTCAAATGATTTTTCGCTGTTGATGAACCCAACGCGATTCTCACTATTAACTAAAGAGCATTTATGTAAGGGGATCTGTGGTCTGTATCAGTTTCATAAGCAGAGTTGAACTACATATCACCCGTATGAGTAGGAAACACAGTTCTTTTTTTTAGGGCATGCTCATGGTTTTTACTCTATTGTAGATCCTGCAAAGAAGAGGATGATTCTTGCCTTAAATAGAGTGTTCTTCAGAGATGAGAACTCTGGTCTGAATTTCCCTTTTGAAACGGAGTTAAACACCAGGATCTGTGTCTTCCTACAAGCAAGAGTTCATATCTGGTAAACCAAGAGAATTTTCGGCTCAAATGATTTTACCCAGATCTAGAACCCAAAGCGATTATCACTATTAACTAAAGAGCATTTATGTAAGAGGAGCTGTGGTCTGTATCAGTTTCATAAGCAGAGTTGAACTACATACATATTGTCCGTATGGGTAGGAAATACAGTTCTATTTTTCTGGACATGCTCATGGTTCTTACTGTATTGGAGACGCTGGAAAGAGGAGGATGTTTCTTGCCTTAAGCAAAGTGTTTTTCAAGGATGACAATTCTGGTCTGAATTTCCCTTCAGAAACGGAGTTAAACCCCAATATCTGTGACTTCCTACAAGCAAGAGTTCATTTCTGGTAAACCCAGTGAATTTTGGGCTCAAATGATTTTTCGAAGTTCACGAACCCAATGCGATTCTCACTATTAACTAAAGAGGATTTGTGTAAGAGGAGCTGTGGTCTGTATCAGTTTCATAAGCAGAGTTGAACTACATATGGTCTGTATGAGTAGGAAACAGAGTTCTTTTTTTCTGTGGGAGCTCAGGGTTCTTACTGTATTGGAGATGCTGGAAAGAAGAGCTTGCTTCTTGCATTAAAACAGAGTATTTTTCAGGGATGAGAACTCTGGTCTGAATTTACCTTCAGACACTGAGTTAAACCCCATGATATGTGTCTTCCTACAAGCTAGAGTTCATTTCTGGTAAATCAAGAGAATTTTGGGCTCAAATGATTTTACAAAGTTCAAAAACCTATTGTGACTCTCACTATTAACAAAGGCGCATTTTTGTAAGAGGATTTGTGGTGTTATTTCAGGGCATGCTTTTGGTTCTTGCTGTATTTTAGACTCTTGAAAAAAGATCTTGCTTCTTGCATTAACACAGAGTGTGTTTCAGGGATGAGAACTCTGGTCTGAATTTCCCTTCAGAAACAGAGTTAAACCCCAGGATCTGTGCCTTTTTTCTTGGCATGCTCATGATTCTTGGTGTGTTGGAGCGGCTGGAAAGAAGAGCTTGCTTCTTGTGAGAAAACACAGTGTGTTTCACGGATGAGAACACTGGTTTGAATTTCCCTTCAGAAACAGATTTAAACCACAGGATCTGTGTCTTCCTACAAGCAAGAGTTCTTTTCTGGTAAACTAAGTGAATTTTCGGCTCAAATGATTTTTCACCGTTCTAGAACCCAACCCAATTATCACTATTAACTAAAGAGCATTTATGTAAGAGGATCTGTGGTCTGTATCAGTTTCATAAGCAGAGTTGAACTAAATATCATCCGTATGAGTAGGAAACACAGTTCTTTTTTTTAGGGCATGCTCATGGTTCTTACTCTATTGTAGATCCTGGAAAGAAGAGGATGATTCTTGCCTTAAATAGAGTGTTTTTCAGAGATGAGAACTCTGGTCTGAATTTCCCTTTTGAAACGGAGTTAAACACCAGGATCTGTGTCTTCCTACAAGCAAGAGTTCATATCTGGTAAACCAAGAGAATTTTCGGCTCAAATGATTTTACCCAGATCTAGAACCCAACGCGATTATCACTATTAACTAAAGAGCATTTATGTAAGAGGAGCTGTGGTCTGTATCAGTTTCATAAGCAGAGTTGAACTACATACATATTGTCCGTATGGGTAGGAAATACAGTTCTATTTTTCTGGACATGCTCATGGTTCTTACTGTATTGGAGACGCTGGAAAGAGGAGGATGTTTCTTGCCTTAAGCAAAGTGTTTTTCAGGGATGACAATTCTGGTCTGAATTTCCCTTCAGAAACGGAGTTAAACCCCAATATCTGTGACTTCCTACAAGCAAGAATTCATTTCTGGTAAACCCAGTGAATTTTGGGCTCAAATGATTTTTCGAAGTTCACGAACCCAATGCGATTCTCACTATTAACAAAACAGGATGTATGTAAGAGGTGCTGTGGTGTGTAACGGTTTCATAAGCAGAGTTGATCTACATATGGTCTGTATGAGTAGGAAACACAGTTCTTTTAGGAGGGCATGCTCATCATTCTTACTGTATTGGAGACACTGGAAAGAAGAGCTTGCTTCTTGCATTAAAACAGAGTGTGTTTCATGGATGAGATCTCTGGTATGAATTTCACTTCAGAAACGGAGTTAAACCCCAGGATCTATGTCTTCCTAAGACCAAGGGTTAACTTCTGGTAAACCAAGTGAATTTGGGGATTAAATGATTTTTTGCAGTTCACGAACCCAACGCGGTTCCCCTTGTTAACTAAAGAGCATTTATGTACGAGGAGCTGAGGTCTGTATCTGTTTCATAAGCAGAGTTGAACTACATATGGTCTGTATGAGTAGGAAACACAGTTCTTTTTTTCGGGGCTTGCTCATGGTTCTTGCTGTATTGGAGACTCTGGAAAGAAGGGCTTGCTTTTTGCGTTAAAACAGAGTGTGTTTCAGGGATGAGAACTCTGGTCTGAATTTCCCTTCAGAAACAGTGTTAAACCCCAGGATCTGTGTCTTCCTAAAATCAAGAGTCATTTCTGGTAAACCCAGTGAATTTTGGGCTCAAATGATTTTTCGCTGTTCACGAATCCAACGTGATTCTCACTATTAACTAAAGAGCATTTATGTAAGAGGATCTGTGGTCTGTAAGAGTTTCATAAGCAGAGATGAACTACATATGGCCCGTATGAGTAGGAAACACAGTTCGTTTTTATGGGCGTGCTCATGGTTCTAACTCTATTGGAGACGCTGGAAAGAAGAGGATGATTCTTGCCTTAAATAGAGTGTTTTTCAGGGATGAGAACTCTGGTCTGAATTTCCCTTCTGAAACGGAGATAAACACCAGGATATGCGTCTTCTAACAGCAAGAGTTCATTTCTGGTAAACCCAGTGTATTTTGGGCTCAAAAGTTTTTTCGCAGTTCACGAACCCAACGCGATCCTCACTATTAAGTATAGAGCATTTATGTAAGAGGAGCTGTGGTTTGTATCAATTTCATAAGCAGAGTTGATCTACATATGGACTGTATGACTAGCAACCACAGTTCTTTTTTGAGGGTGTGCTCATGGTTCTTGCTGTTTTGGAGAGGCTAGAAAGAAGAGCTTGCCTCTTGCTTTAAAACAGAGCGTTTTTCAGGGATGAGAACTCTGGTCTGAATTTCCCTTCAGAAACAGAGTTAAACGCCAGGGTGTGTGTCTTCCTACAAGCAAGAGTTCATTTCTGGTAAACACAGGGAATTTTGGGCTCAAATGATTTTTCGCAGTTCACGAACCCAACGCGATTTTTGCTATTAACTAAAGAGGATTTTTGTAAAAGGAGCTGGGTTTTGTATCAGTATCATAAGCAAAGTTGAACTACATATGGTCTGTATGAGTAGGAAACACAGTTCTTTTTTTCTGGGCATGCTCATGGTTCTTGCTGTATTGGAGATTCTGGAAAGAAGAGCTTGCTTCTTGCGTTAAAACCGAGAGTGTTTCAGGGATGAGAACGCTGGTCTGAATTTCCCTTCAGAAATGGAGTTAAACCCCAGGATCTATGTCTTCCTATGACCAAGGGTTCATTTCTGGTAAACCTAGTGAATTTTGGGCTCAAATGATTTTTCGCTGTTGATGAACCCAACGCGATTCTCACTATTAACTAAAGAGCATTTATGTAAGGGGATCTGTGGTCTGTATCAGTTTCATAAGCAGAGTTGAACTACATATCACCCGTATGAGTAGGAAACACAGTTCTTTTTTTTAGGGCATGCTCATGGTTTTTACTCTATTGTAGATCCTGCAAAGAAGAGGATGATTCTTGCCTTAAATAGAGTGTTCTTCAGAGATGAGAACTCTGGTCTGAATTTCCCTTTTGAAACGGAGTTAAACACCAGGATCTGTGTCTTCCTACAAGCAAGAGTTCATATCTGGTAAACCAAGAGAATTTTCGGCTCAAATGATTTTACCCAGATCTAGAACCCAAAGCGATTATCACTATTAACTAAAGAGCATTTATGTAAGAGGAGCTGTGGTCTGTATCAGTTTCATAAGCAGAGTTGAACTACATACATATTGTCCGTATGGGTAGGAAATACAGTTCTATTTTTCTGGACATGCTCATGGTTCTTACTGTATTGGAGACGCTGGAAAGAGGAGGATGTTTCTTGCCTTAAGCAAAGTGTTTTTCAAGGATGACAATTCTGGTCTGAATTTCCCTTCAGAAACGGAGTTAAACCCCAATATCTGTGACTTCCTACAAGCAAGAGTTCATTTCTGGTAAACCCAGTGAATTTTGGGCTCAAATGATTTTTCGAAGTTCACGAACCCAATGCGATTCTCACTATTAACAAAACAGGATGTATGTAAGTGGTGCTGTGGTGTGTATCAGTTTCATAAGCAAAGTTGAACTACATATGGTCTGTATGAGTAGGAAACAGAGTTCTTTTTTTCTGTGGGAGCTCAGGGTTCTTACTGTATTGGAGATGCTGGAAAGAAGAGCTTGCTTCTTGCATTAAAACAGAGTATTTTTCAGGGATGAGAACTCTGGTCTGAATTTACCTTCAGACACTGAGTTAAACCCCATGATATGTGTCTTCCTACAAGCTAGAGTTCATTTCTGGTAAATCAAGAGAATTTTGGGCTCAAATGATTTTACAAAGTTCAAAAACCTATTGTGACTCTCACTATTAACAAAGGCGCATTTATGTAAGAGGATTTGCGGTGTTATTTCAGGGCATGCTTTTGGTTCTTCCTGTATTTTAGACTCTTGAAAAAAGATCTTGCTTCTTGCAT
This sequence comes from Onychomys leucogaster, assembly GCA_949786385.1. Classification (NCBI taxonomy): domain Eukaryota; kingdom Metazoa; phylum Chordata; class Mammalia; order Rodentia; family Cricetidae; genus Onychomys; species Onychomys leucogaster. Next base: position 29,199 of record CATKUP010000351.1, read on the forward strand.
TAACACAGAGTGTGTTTCAGGGATGAGAACTCTGGTCTGAATTTCCCTTCAGAAACGGAGTTAAACCCCAGGATCTGTGCCTTTTTTCTGGGCATGCTCATGATTCTTGGTGTGTTGGAGCGGCTGGAAAGAAGAGCTTGCTTCTTGTGAGAAAACAGAGTGTGTTTCATGGATGAGAACACTGGTTTGAATTTCCCTTCAGAAACAGATTTAAACCACAGGATCTGTGTCTTCCTACAAGCAAGAGTTCATTTCTGGTAAACTAAGTGAATTTTCGGCTCAAATGATTTTTCACCGTTCTAGAACCCAACCCGATTATCACTATTAACTAAAGAGCATTTATGTAAGAGGAGCTGTGGTTTGTATCAGTTTCATAAGCAGAGTTGCACTACATATGGTCTGTATGAGGAGGAAACACAGTTCTTTTTTTCTTGGCAGGCTCATGGTCCTTACTGTATTGGAGACGCTGGAAAGAAGAGGATGATTCTTGCCTTAAAACAGAGTGTTATTCAAGAAATAGAATTCTGGTCTGAATTTCCCTTCAGAAACCGACTTAAACCCCAGGATCCTTGTCTTCCTACAAGCAAGAGTTCATTTCTGGTAAACGCAGTGTATTTTGGGCTCAAATGATTGTTCGCAGTTCACGAACCCAACACGATTCTCACTATTAACTAACGAGCATTTATGTAAGAGGCGCTGTGGTTTGTATCAGTTTCATAAGCAGAGTTAAACTACATATGGTCTGTATGAGTAGGAAATACAGTTCTTTTTTTCTGGGGAAGCTCATGGTTCTTACTGTATTGGAGACACTGGAAAGAAGAGCTTGCTTCATGCGTGAAAACAGAGTGTGTTTCATGGATGAGAACAGTGGTCTGAATTTACCATTAGAATCGAAGTTAAACCCCAGGATCTGTGTCTTCCTACAAGCAAGAGTTCATTTCTGGTAAACCAAGTGAATTTTGGGGTCAAATGATTTTACACAGTTCAAAAATCCAATGCGATTCTCACTATTAACCAAGAGCATTTATTTAAGAGGTCCTGTGGTTTTTATCAGTTTCATAAGCAGAGTTGATCTACATATGGTCTGTCTGAGTAGGAAACAGTTCTTTTTTGAGGGCATGCTCATGGTTCTTGCTGAATTGGAGATGCTGGAAAGAAGAACTTGCTTCTTGCATAAAAACAGAATGTGTTTCATGGAAGAGAACTCTGGTCTGAATTTCAATATTGAAACGGAGTTAAACCTCAGGATCTGCGACTTCTACAAGCAGGAGTTCATTTCTTGTAATACAAGTGAATTATGGGCTCAAATGATTTTAAACAGTTCTAGAACCCAACGTGATTATAACTATTAACTAAAGAGCATTTATGGTAGAGGAGCTGTGGTTTGTATCAGTTTCATAAGCAGAGTTGAACTACATATGGTCCGTATGAGTCTGAAACAAAGTTCTTTTTTTCTGGGCATGCTCATGGTTATTGCTGTATTGGACACGCTGGAAATAAGAGCATGCTTCTTGCGTGAAAACAGAGTGTGTTTCAGGGATGAGAACACTGGTCTGAATTTCCCTTCAGAAACGGAGTTAAACCCCACTATCTGTGTCTTACTACAAGCAAGAGTTCATTTCTGGTAAACCCAGTGAATTTTGGGCTCAAATGATTTTTCGCTATTCATGAACCCAACACGATTCACAGTATTTACTAAAGAGCATTATGTAAGAGGAGCTGTGGTTTGGGTCAGTTTCTTAAGCAGAGTTGAACTACATATGGTCGGTATGAGTAGGAAACACAGTTCTTTTTTTCAGGGCATGCTCATGGTTCTCGGTCTATTTTCGACTCTGGAAAGAAGAGCTTAGTACTTGTGTGAAAACAGAGTGTAATTCAGGGATGAGAACTCTGGTCTGAATTTCCCCTCAGAAACAGAGTTAAACCCCAGGATCTGTGTCTTCCTACAAGCAAGAGTTCATTTCTGGTAAACCCAGTGAATTTTGGGCTCAAATGATTTTTTGCTGTTCATGAACCCAACGCGATTCACACTATTTACTAAAGAGCATTTATGTAAGAGGAGTTGTGGTTTGTGTCAGTTTCTTAAGCAGTGTTGAACTACGTATGGTCCATATGAGTAGGAAACACAGTTCTTTTTTTCAGGCCATACTCATGGTTCTTGCTCTATTTTAGACTCTGGAAAGAAGAGCTTAGTACTTGCGTTAAAACAGAGTGTGTTTCAGGGATGAGAACTCTGGTTTGAATTTCCCTTCAGAAACAGAGTTAAACCCCAGGATCTGTGTCTTCCTACAAGCAAGAGTTCATTTCTGGTAAACCCAGTGAATTTTGGGCTCAAATGATTTTTAGCAGTTGATGAAACCAATGCGATTCTCACTATTAACTAAAGAGGATTTATGTAAGAGCAGCTGTGCTTTCTATCAGCTTCATAAGCAAAGTTTAACCACATATGGTCTGTATGAGTAGGAAACAAAGTTCTTTTTTTCTGGACATGCTCATGGTTCTTACTGTATTGGAGATGCTGGAAAGAGGAGGATGATTCTTGCCTTAAAACAGAGTGTCTTTTAGGGATGGGAACTCTGGTCTGAATATGCCTTCATAATCGGAGTTAAACCCCACGATCTGTGTATTCCTACAAGCAAGAGTTCTTTCTGGTAAACCCAGTGAATTTTGGGCTCAAAAGATTTTTCACAGTACACGAACCTAACGCGATTCACCCTATTAACCAAACAGCATTTATGTAAGCGGAGCTGAGATTTGTTTCAGTTTCTTAAGCACAGTTGAACTACATATGGTCCATATGCGTAGGAAACACAGTTTTTTTTTCAGGGCATGCTCATGGTTCTTGCTGTATTTTAGACTCTGGAAAGAAGAGCTTGCTTTTGCGTTAAAACGGAGTGTGTTTCATGGATGAGAACTCTGTTCTGAATTTCTCTTCAGAAACGGAGTTAAAGCCCAGGATCTGTGTCTTCTACAACCAAGAGTTCATTTCTGGTAAACCAAGTGAATTTTGGGGTCAAATGATTTTACACTGTTCTAGAACCCAACGCGATTATCACCATTAACTAAAGAGCATTTATGTAAGAGGAGTTGTGGTCTGTATCAGTTTCAGAAGCAGAGTTGAACTTCATGTGGTCCGTATGAGTTGGAAACACCGTTCTTTTTTTCTGGACATGCTCATGGTTCTTGCTGTATTGGAGACTCTGGAAAGAAGAGCGTGCTTCTCGGTGAAAAGAGAGTGTGTTTCAGGGATGAGAAATGTGTTCTGAATTTCCCTTCAGAAACGGAGTTAAACCCGAGGATCCTTGTCTTCCTAAAAGCAAGTGTTCATTTCTGGTAAACCCAGTGAATTTTGGGCTCAAATGATTTTTCGCCATTCACGAAACCAACGCGATTCTCACTATTAACTAAAGAGCATTTATGTAAGAGGAACTCTGGTTTGTGTCAGTTTCTTAAGCAGAGTTGAACTACATATTGTCCGTATGAGTAGGAAACACAGTTCTTTTTTTCAGGGCATGCTCATGCTGCTTGCTGTATTATAGACTCTAGAAAAAGAGGTTAGTACTTGCGTTAAAACGGAATGTGTTTCAGAGATGAGAACTCTGATCTGAATTTCCCTTCAGAAACGGATTTAAACCCCAAGATATGTGTCTTCTTACAAGCAAGAGTTCATTTCTGGTAAACCCGGTATATTTTGAGCTCAAATGATTTTTCACAGTTGACGAACCCAGCGCGATTCTCACTATTAACTAAAGAGCATTTATGTAAGAGGAGCAGTGGTTTGTATCAGTTTCATAAGCAGAGTTGAACTACATATGGTCCATATGAGTCGGAAATACAGTTCTTTTTTTCTGGGCACTCTCATGGTTCTTACTCTTTTGGAGACGCTGGAAAGAAGAGGATGATTCTTGCCTTAAAACAGAGTGTTTTTCAGGGATGAGAACTCTTGTCTGAATTTGCCTTCAGAAACGAAGTTAAACCCCAATATCTGTGTCTTCCTACAAGCTAGAGTTCATTTCTTGTAAACCAAGAGTATTATGGGCTAAAATGATTTTACACAGTTCAGAAACCCAATTCGACCCTCACTATTAACCAAAGCGCATTTATTTAAGAGGTGCTGTGGTTTGTATTAATTTCATAAGCAGAGTTGAACTACATATGGTCTGTATGAGTAGGAAACACAGTTCTTTTATCTGGGCCTGCTCATGTTTCTTACTGTTTTGGAGACGCTGGAAAGAAGAGGATGATTCTTCCCTTAAAGCAGAGTGTTTTTCAGGGATGAGAACTCTGGTCTGAATTTCCCTTCAGAAACAGAGTTAAACGCCAGGGTGTGTGTCTTCCTACAAGCAAGAGTTCATTTCTGGTAAACCCAGTGAATTTTGGGCTCAAATGATTTTTCACAGTTCACGAACCCACCGCGATTCTTGCTATTAACTAAAGAGGATTTTTGTAAAAGGAGCTGGGTTTTGTATCAGTTTCATAAGCAAAGTTGAACTACATATTGTCTGTATGAGTAGGAAACACAGTTCATTTTTCTGGGCATGCTCATTGTTCTTGCTGTATTGGAGACTCTGGAAAGAAGAGCTTGCTTCTTGCTTTAAAAGGGAGAGTGTTTCAGTGATGAGAACGCTGGTCTGAATTTCCCTTCAGAAATGGAGTTAAACCCCAGGATCTATGTCTTCCTATGACCAAGGGTTCATTTCTCGTAAACCAAGTGAATTTTGGGCTCAAATGATTTTTCGCTGTTGATGAACCCAACGCGATTCTCACTATTAACTAAAGAGCATTTATGTAAGAGGATCTGTGTTCTGTATCAGTTTCATAAGCAGAGTTGAACTACATATCACCCGTATGAGTAGGAAACACAGTTCTATTTTTAGGGCATGCTCATGGTTCTTACTCTATTGTAGATGCTGGAAAGAAGAGGATGATTCTTGCCTTAAATAGAGTGTTTTTCAGGGATGAGAACTCTAGTCTGAATTTCCCTTGAGAAATGGAGTTAAACACCAGATTCTGTGTCTTCCTACAAGCAAGAGTTCATTTCTGGTAAACCAAGTGAATTTTTGGCTCAAATGATTTTACACAGATCTAGAACCCAACGCGATTATCACTATTAACTAAAGAGCATTTATGTAAGAGGAGCTGTGGTCTGTATCAGTTTCATAAGCAGAGTTGAACTACATAGGGTCTGTATGTGTAGGAAAAAGAGTTCTTTTTTTCTGTGGAAGCTCAGGGTTCTTACTGTATTGAAGATGCTGGAAAGAAGAGCTTACTTCTTTCATTAAAACAGAGTGTGTATCCTGGATGATAACTCTGGTCTGAATTTAACTTCTGAAATGGAGTTAAACCCCAGGATCTGTGCCTTTTTTTCTGGGCATGCTCATGGTTCTTGCTCTATTGGAGACGCTGGAAAGAAGAGGACGATTCTTGCCTTAAATCCGAGTATTTTTCAGGGAAGAGAACTCTGGTCTGAATTTGCCTTCAAAAACGGAGATAAACCCCAGGATCTGTGTCTTAGTACAAGCAAAAGTTCATTTCTGGTGAATGAAGTGAATTTTGGACTCAAATGATTTTTCGCAATTCACGAACCCAAAGCGATTCTCACAATTATCTAAAGAGCTTTTATGTAAGAGGAGCTGTGGTTTTTATCAGTTTCATAGGCAGAGTTGAACTACATACGGTCCGTATGAGTAGGAAACACAGTTCTTTTTTTCTGTTCATGCTCATGGTTCTTACTATATTGGAGAGGATGGAAAGAAGAGGATGATTCTTGACTTAAAACAGAGTGTTTTTCAGGGATGTGAATTTTGGTATGAATTTCCCTTCAGAAACGGAGTTAATACCCAGAATCTGTGTCTTCCTACAAGCAAGAGTTCATTTCTGGTAAACCCAGTCAATTTTGGGCACAAATGATTTTTAGCAGTTCACGAACCCATCGTGATTCTCACTATTAACTAAACAGGATCTATGTAAGAGGAGCTGTGCTTTGTATCAGTTTCATAAGCAGAGTTGAACTACATATGGTCTGTATGAGTAGGAAACACAGTTCTTTTTTCTGGGGAAGCTCATGGTTCTTACTGTATTGAAGACGCTGGAAAGAAGGTTGATTCTTGCCTTAAAACACAGTGTTTTTCAGGGATGAAAACTCTGGTCTGAATTTGCCTTCAGAAACGGAGTTAAACCCACGATCTGTGTCTTCCTACAAGCAAGAGTTCATTTCTGGTAAACCCAGTGTATTTTGGGCTCAAATGATTTTTCTCCGTTCACGAGCCCAACACGATTCTCACTATTAACTAAAGAGCATTTATGTAAGAGGAGCTGTGGTTTGTATCAGTTTCATAAGCAGAGTTGAACTACATATGGTCTGTATGAGTAGGAAACAGAGTTCTTTTTTTCTGGGGAAGCTCAGGGTTCTTACTGTATTGGAGACGCTAGAAAGAAGAGGATGATTCTTACCTTAAAACAGTGTATTTTTCAGGGAAGAGAACTCTGGTCTGAATTTGCCTTCAAAAACTGAGTTCAGCCCCAGGATCTGTGTCTTCCTACAAGCAAGAGTTCATTCTGGTAAACCCAGTTAATTTTGGGGTCAAATGATTTTACACAGTTCAAAAACCCAATGCGATACTCACTATTAACTAAAGAGCATTTATTTAATGGTGCTGTGGTTTCTATCCATTTCATAAGCACAGTTGATCTACATATGTTCTGTCTGAGTAGGAAACAGTTCTTTTTTGAGGGCATGCTTATGGTTCTTGGTGTATTGGAGACACTGGAAATAAGAGCTTACTTCTTGCATTAAAACAGAGTGTGTTTCCTGGATGAGAACTCTGGTCTGAATTTCACTTCTGAAACGGAGTTAAACACCAGGATCTGTGTCTTCTACATGCAAGAGTTCATTTCTGGTAAACCAAGTGAATTTTGGGCTCAAAAGATTTTACACAGTTCTAGAACCCAACGCGATTATCACTATTAACTAAAGAGCATTTCTGTAAGAGAAGCTGTGGTCTGTATCAGTTTCATAAGCAGAGTTGAACTACACATGGTCCATATGAGTAGGAAACACAGTTCATTTTTCATGGCATGCTCATGGTTCTTGCTGTATTTTAGACTCTGAAAAGAAGAGCTTGCCTCTTGCGTTAAAACAGAGTGTTTCAGGGATGAGAACGCTGGTCTGAATTTCCCTTCAGAAATGGAGTTAAACCCCAGGATCTATGTCTTCCTATGACCATGGGTTCATTTCTGGTAAACCTAGTGAATTTTAGGCACAAATGATTTTTCGCTGTTGTTGAACCCAATGCGATTCTCACTATTAACTAAAGAGCATTTATGTAAGAGTATCTGTGTTCTGTATCAGTTTCATAAGCAGAGTTGAACTACATATGGTCCGTATGAGTCTGAAACAAAGTTCTTTTTTTCTGGGCATGCTCATTTTTATTGCTGTATTGGACACGCTGGAAATAAGAGCATGCTTCTTGCGTGAAAACAGAGTGTGTTTCAGGGATGAGAACACTGGTCTGAATTTCCCTTCAGAAACGGAGTTAAACCCCACTATCTGTGTCTTCCTACAAGCAAGAGTTCATTTCTGGTAAACCCAGTGAATTTTGGGCTCAAATGATTTTTCGCTATTCATGAACCCAACGCGATTCACAGTATTTACTAAATAGCATTATGTAAGAGGAGCTGTGGTTTGGGTCAGTTTCTTAAGCAGAGTTGAACTACATATGGTCCGTATGAGTAGGAAACACAGTTCTTTTTTTCAGGGCATGCTCATGGTTCTTGGTCTATTTTAGACTCTGGAAAGAAGAACTTACTACTTGTGTGAAAACAGAGTGTGATTCAGGGATGAGAACTCTGGTCTGAATTTCCCCTCAGAAACAGAGTTAAACCCCAGGATCTGTGACTTCCTACAAGCAAGAGTTCATTTCTGGTAAACCCAGTGAATTTTGGGCTCAAATGATTTTTTGCTGTTCACGAACCCAACGCGATTCACACTATTTACTAAAGAGCATTTATGTATGAGGAGCTGTGGTTTGTGTCAGTTTCTTAAGCAGAGTTGAACTACATATGGTCCATATGAGTAGGAAACACAGTTCTTTTTTTCAGGCCATGCTCATGGTTCTTGCTCTATTTTAGACTCTGGAAAGAAGAGCTTAGTACTTGCATTAAAACAGAGTGTGTTTCAGGGATGAGAACTCTGGTCTGAATTTCCCATCAGAAACAGAGTTAAACCCCAGGATCTGTGTCTTCCTACAAGCAAGAGTTCATTTCTGGTAAACCCAGTGAATTTTGGGCTCAAATGATTTTTATCAGTTGATGAAACCAACGCGATTCTCACTATTAACTAAAGAGGATTTATGTAAGAGCAGTTGTGGTTTCTGTCAGCTTCATAAGCAAAGTTTAACCACATATGATCTGTATGAGTAGGAAACACAGTTCTTTTTTTCTGGACATGGTCATGGTTGTTACTGTATTGGAGATGCTGGAAAGAGGAGGATGATTCTTGCCTTAAAACAGAGTGTTTTTCAGGGATGAGAACTCTGGTCTGAATATGCCTTCAGAAACGGAGTAAAACCCCACAATCTGTGTCTTCCTACAAGCAAGAGTTCTTTCTGGTAAACCCAGTGTATTTTGGGCTCAAAAGATTTTTCACAGTACATGAACCCAACGCGATTCACACTATTAACCAAAAAGCATTTATGTAAGCGGAGCTGGGGTTTGTTTCAGTTTCTTAAGCACAGTTGAACTACATATGGTCCATAAGCGTAGGAAACACAGTTTTTTTTTCAGGGCATGCTCATGGTTCTTGCTGTATTTTAGACTCTGGAAAGAAGAGCTTGTTTTTGCGTTAAAACGGAGTGTGTTTCAGGGATGAGAACTCTGTTCTGAATTTCTCTTCAGAAACGGAGTTAAAGCCCAGGATCTGTGTCTTCTACAACCAAGAGTTCATTTCTGGTAAACCAAGTGAATTTTCGGGTCAAATGATTTTACACAGTTCTAGAACCCAATGCGATTATCACCATTAACTAAAGAGCATTTATGTAAGAGGAGGTGTGGTCTGTATCAGTTTCATAAGCAGAGTTGAACTTCATGTGGTCCGTATGAGTTGGAAACACCATTCTTTTTTTCTGGACATGCTCATGGTTCTTGCTGTATTGGAGACTCTGGAAAGAAGAGCGTGCTTCTCGGTGAAAAGAGAGTGTGTTTCAGGGATGAGAAATGTGTTCTGAATTTCCCTTCAGAAATGGAGTTAAACCCCAGGATCCTTGTCTTCCTAAAAGCAAGAGTTCATTTCTGGTAAACCCAGTGAATTTTGGGCTTAAATGATTTTTCGCCATTCACGAAACCAACGCGATTCTCACTATTAACTAAAGAGCATTTATGTAAGAGGAACTCTGGTTTGTGTCAGTTTCTTAAGCAGAGTTGATCTACATATTGTCCGTATGAGTAGGAAACACAGTTCTTTTTTTCAGGGCATGCTCATGCTTCTTGCTGTATTATAGACTCTAGAAAGAAGAGGTTCGTACTTGCGTTAAAACGGAATGTGTTTCAGAGATGAGAACTCTGATCTGAATTTCCCTTCTGAAACGGATTTAAACCCCAAGATAAGTTTCTTCTTACAAGCAAGAGTTCATTTCAGGTAAACCAAGAGAATTATGGGCTAAAATGATTTTACACAGTTCAAAAACCTAATGCGACTCTCACTATTAACCAAAGCGCATTTATTTAAGAGGTGCTGTGGTTTGTATAATTTCATAAGCAGCGTTGAACTACATATGGTCTGTATGAGTAGGAAACACAGTTCTTTTTTCTGGGCATGCTCATGGTTCTTACTGTTTTGGAGACGCTGGAAAGAAGAGGATGATTCTTCCCTTAAAGCAGAGTGTTTTTCAGGGATGAGAACTCTGGTCTGAATTTCCCATCAGAAACAGAGTTAAACGCCAGGGTGTGTGTCTTCCTACAAGCAAGAGTTCATTTCTGGTAAACCCAGTGAATTTTGGGCTCAAATGATTTTTCGCAGTTCACGAACCCACCGCGATTCTTGCTATTAACAACGAGGATTTTTGTAAAAGGAGCTGGGTTTTGTATCAGTTTCATAAGCAAAGTTGAACTACATATGGTCTGTATGAGTAGGAAACACAGTTCTTTTTTTCTGGGCATGCTCATGGTTCTTGCTGTATTGGAGACTCTGGAAAGAAGAGCTTGATTCTTGCGTTAAAACGGAGAGTGTTTCAGGGATGAGAACGCTGGTCTGAATTTCCCTTCAGAAATGGAGTTAAACCCCAGGATCTATGTCTTCCTATGACCAAGGGTTCATTTCTGGTAAACCTAGTGAATTTTGGGCTCAAATGATTTTTCACTATTGATGAGCCCAACGCGATTCTCACTATTAACTAAAGAGCATTTATGTAAGAGGATCTGTGTTCTGTATCAGTTTCATAAGCAGAGTTGAACTACATATAACCCGTATGAGTAGGAAACACAGTGCTTTTTTATTAGGGCATGCTCATGGTTCTTACTCTATTGTAGATGCTGGAAAAAGAGGATGATTCTTGCCTTAAATAGAGTGTTTTTCAGGGATGAGAACTCTAGTCTGAATTTCCCTTCAGAAACGGAATTAAACACCAGGATCTGAGTCTTCCTACAAGCAAGAGTTCATTTCTGGTAAACCAAGTGAATTTTCAGCTCAAATGATTTTACACAGATCTAGAACCCAACGCTATTATCATTATTAAATAAAGAGCATTTATGTAAGAGAAGCTTTGGTTTGTGTCAGTTTCTTAAGCAGAGTTGAACTACATTTAGTCCGAATGAGTAGGAAACACAGTTCTTTTTTTCAGGGCATGCTCATAGTTATTGCTGTATTGGATACTCTGGAAAGAAGAGCTTGCTTCTTGCGTGTAAACAGAGTGTCTTTCAGGGATGAGAACTCTGGTCTGAATTTCCCTTCAGACACGGAGTTAAACCGCAGGATCTGTGTCTTCCCACAGGAAAGAGTTCATTTCTGGCAAACCCAGTGAATTTTGGGCTCAAAAGATTTTTCTCAATTCACAAACCCAACACTATTTTCACTATTAACTAAAGAGCATTTTTGTAATAGGAGCTGTGGTTTGTGTCAGTTTCTAAAGCAGAGTTGAACTACATATGGTCCGTATGAGTAGGAAACAAAGTTCTTTTTTTCAGGGCATGCTCATGGCTATTGCAGTATTGGATAATCTGGAAAGAAGAGCTTGCTTTTTGCGTGAAAACAGAGTGTCTTTCAGGGATGAGAACTCTGGTCTGAATTTGTCTTCAGAAATGGAGTTAAACCCCAGGATCTGTGTCTTCCTACAAGCAAGAGTTCATTTCTGGTAATCCCAGTGAATTTTTGCCTCAAATGATGTTTCGCAGTTCACGAACCCAACTCGATTCTCACTATTAACTAAAGAGCATTTATGTAAGAGGAGCTGTGGTTTCTTTCAGTTTCATAAGCAGAATTGAACTACATATGGTTTGTGTGAGAAGGAAACACAGGTATTTATTTCTGGGCATGCTCATGGTTCTTACTGTATTGGAGATGCCGGAAAGAAGAGGATAATTCTTGCCTTAAAACAGAGTGTTTTTCAGGCATCAGAACTGTGGTCTGAATTTGCCTTCAGAAACGGAGGTTAACACCTCGATCTGTGTCTTCCGACAAGCAACAGTTCATTTCTGGTAAACCCAGTGTACTTTTGGCTCAAATGATTTTATGCAGTTCACGAACCCAACACAACTCTCACTATTAACTAAAGAGCATTTATGTAAGAGGAGATGTGGTTTGTATCTTTTTATAAGCAGAGTTGAACTACATATGGTTTGTATGAGTAGGAAACACAGTTCATTTTTTCAGGGCATGCTATGGTTCTTGCTGTATTTTAGACTCTTTAAAAAAGCGTTTTCTTCTTGCTTTAAAACAGAGTGTGTTTCACGGATTAGAACGCTGTTCTGAATTTTCCTTCAATAACTTAGTTAAACCACAGAATCTGTGTCTTCCTACAAGAAAGAGTTCATTTCTGGTAAATCCAGTGAATTTTGGGCTCATATGATTTTACACAGTTCACAAGCCCAACTCCATTCTCACTATTAACTAAAGAGCATTTATTTAAGGGGTGCTGTGGTATCTATCAGTTTCATAAGCAGATTGATCTACATATGGTCTGTATGAGTAGGTAACACAGTTCTTTTTGAGGGCATGCTCATGGTGCATGATGTATTGGAGGCGCTGGAAAGAAGAGGATGATTCTTGCCTTAAAACAGAGTGTTTTTCAGGGATGAGAACTCTGGTCTGAATTTGCCTTCAGAAAGGGAGTTAAACCCCAGGATGTGTGTCTTTCTACAAGCAAGAGTGCATTTCTGGTAAACCCAGTGAATTTTGGTGTCAAAAATTTTTTCCCAGTTTAAGAACCCAACATGATTCTCACTATTAACTAAAGAGCATTTATGTAAGAGGTGCTGTGGTTTGTATCAGATTCATAAGCAGAGTTGAACAACATATGGTCTGTGTGAGTAAGAAACACAGCTCTTTTTTCCAAGGCATGCTCATGGTTCTTGCTGTATTTTAGACTCTGGAAAGAAGAGGTTGCTTCTTGCATTAAAACAGAGTGCATTTCAGGGATGAGAACTCTGGTCTGAGTTTCCCTTCAGAAACGGAGTTAAACTACAGGATCTGTTTCTTCCTACAAGCAAGAGTTAATTTCTGGTTAACCAAGGGAATTTTGGGGTCAAATGATTTTTCGTAGTTCACGAACCCAACGTGATTCTCACTATTAACTAAAGAGCATTTATGTAAGAGGAGGTGTGGTTTGTGTCAGTTTCTGACTCAGAGTTGAACTACATATGGTCCATATGAGTAGGAAACACATTTATTTTTTTCAGGGCATGCTTATGGTTCCTGCTGTATTTTAGATTCTGGAAAGAAGAGTTTGCTTCTTGCGTTAAAACAGATTGTGTTTCAGGGATGAAAACGCTGGTCTTAATTTTCTTTCAATAACGGATTAATCCCCAGGATCTGTGCCTTTTTTCTGGGCATGCTCATGGTTCTTGCTGTATTAGAGCCGCTGGAAAGAAGAGCTTGCTTCTTGCTTGAAAACAGAGTGTTTTTCATGGATGAAACCACTGGTCTGAATTTCCCTTCAGAAACGGAGTTAAACCACATGATCGGTGTCTTCTTACAAGCAAGAGTTCATTTCTGGTGAACCCAGTGAATTTTGGGCTCATATGATTTTACCCAGTTCACGAACCCAACGAGATTCTCACTATTAACTAAAGAGCATTTATTTCAGAGGTGCTGTGGTATGTATCAGTTTCATAAGCAGAGTTGATCTACATATAGTCTGTATGAGTAGTAAACACAGTTCTATTTGAAGGCATGTTCATGGTGCTTGCTGTATTGGAGACGCTGGAAAGAAGAGGATGATTCTTGCCATACAATACAGTGTTTTTCAGGGATGAGAACTCTGGTCTTAATATGCCTTCAGAAACGGAGTTAAACCCCAGAATCTGTGTCTTCCTACAAGCAAGAGTGCATTTCTGGTAAACCCAGTGAATTTTGGGCTCAAATGATTTTTCGCAGTTCACAAAACAAACGTGATTCTCAGTATTAACTAAAGAGCAATTATGTAAGAGGAGCTGTGGTTTGTATCAGTTTCATAAGCAGAGTTGAACTACATATGGTCCGTATGAGTAGGAAACACAGTTCTTTTTTTCAGGGCATGCTCATGGTTGTTGCTGTATTTTAGATTCTGGAAAGAAGAGGTTGCTTGTTGCGTTAAAACAGAGTGTGTTTCAGGGATGAGAACACTGGTCTCAGTTTTCTTTCAATAATTGAGTTAATCCCCAGGATCTGTGCATTTTTTCTGGGCATGCTCATGGTTCTTGCTGTATTTTAGACGCTGGAAAGAAGAGCTTGCTTCTTGCGTGAAAACAGAGTGTGTTTCATGGATGGGAACACTGTTCTGAATTTCCCTTTAGAAACAGAGTTAAATCACAGGATCAGTGTCTTTCTACAAGCAAGAGTTCATTTCTGGTAAGCCAAGTGAATTTTGGGGTCAAATGATTTTACACAGTTCAAAAACAAAATGCGATTCTCAATATTAACTAAAGAGCATTTATTTAAGAGGGGCTGTGGTTTGTATCAGTTTCATAAGCAGAGTTGAACTTCATATGGTCCATATGAGTCATGAACACAGTTCTATTTTCTGGGCATGCTCATGGTTCTTGCTGTATTGGAGAATCAGGAAAGAAGAGCTTGCTTCTTGAGTTAAATCAGAGTCTGTTTCAGGGATGAGAACTCTGGTCTCAATTTCCCTTCAGAAACGGAGGTAAACATCAGGATCTGTGTCTTCCTACAAGCAAGAGTCATTTATGGTAAACTCAGTGAATTTTGGGGTCAAATTTTTTTCGCAGTTCACAAACACAATGCGATTCTCACTATTAACAAAAGAGGATTTATGTAAGAGGAGCTGTGTTTTGTATCAGTTTCATAAACAGAGTTGAACTACATATGATCTGTATGAGTAGGAATCACATTTCCTGTTTCTCGGCATGCTCATGGTTCTTACTGTATTGGAGACGCTGGATAGAAGAGCTTCCTTCTTGTGTTAAAACATAGTGTGTTTCAAGGATGAGAACTCTGGTCTGAATTTCCCTTCAGAATCGGAGTTAAACCCCAGGAACTGTGTCTTCCTACAAGCAAGAGTTCATTTCTGGTAAGCCAAGTGAATTTTGGGGTCAAATGATTTTACACAGTTCAAAAACCAAATGCGATTCTCACTATTAACTAAAGAGCATTTATTTAAGAGGGGCTGTGGTTTGTATCAGTTTCATAAGCAGAGTACATCTACATATGGAATGTCTGAGTAGGAAACAGTTCTTTTTTGCAGGCATGCTCATGGTTCTTGCTGTATTGGAGACGCTGGAAAGAAGAGCTTCCCGCTTGAATTAAAACAGAGTGTGGTTCATGGAGGAGAACTCTGGTCTGATTTTCCCTTCATAAATGGAGTTAAACCCCAGGATCTGTGTCTTCCTACAGGCAAGAGTTTATTTATGGTAAAATCAGGGAATTTTGGGCTCAAATGATTTTTCAGTTCACAAACCCAATGTGATTCTCACTATTAACAAAAGAGCATTTAAATAATAGGAGCTGTGGTTTGTATCAGGTTCATAAGCAGAGTTGAAGTACATATGGTCCGTATGAGTAGGAAACACAGTTCTTTTTTTCAAGGCATGCTCATGGTTCTTGCTGTATTGGAGACACTGGGAGGAAAAGCTTCCTTATTGCGTGAAAACAGAGTGTGTTTCATGCATGAGAACACTGTTCTGAATTTACCTGCAGAATCAGAGTTAAACCCCAGAAACTGTGTCTTCTTAAAAGCAAGATTTCATTTCTGGTAAACCAAGTGAATTTTGGGGTCAAATGATTTTTCCCAGTTCATGAACCCAACGCGATTCTCACTATTAACTAAACAGCATTTATGTAAGAGGAGCTTTGGTTTGTAATAGTTTCATAACCAGAATTGAACAACATATGGTCCGTATGAGTAGGAAACACAGTTCTTTTTTTCTGGGTATGCTCATGGTTCATGCTGTATTGCAGACTCAGGAAAGAAGAGCTTGCTTCTTGCGTGAAAACAGAGTCTGTTCCAGGGATGAGAACTCTGGTCTGAATTTCTCTTCAGAAACGGAGTTAAACCCCAGGAACTGTGTCTTCCTACAAGCAAGAGTTCATTTCTGGTAATCCAAGTGAATTTTGGTGTCAAATGATTTTACACAGTTCAAAACCCAATGCGATTCTCACTATTAAGTAAAGAGCATTTATTTAAGAGTTGCTGTGGTTTGTATCAGTTTCATAAGCAGAGTTCATCTACATATGGTCCATATTAGTAGGAAACACAGTTCTTTTTTCAGGACATGCTCATGGTTCTTGGTGTATTTTTGACTCTGGAAAGAAGAGCTTGCTTCTTGCAGTAAACCAGAGTGTGTTTCAGAGATGAAAACTCTGGTCTGAATTTCCCTTCAGAAACGGGGTTAAACCCAGGATCTGTGTCTTCCTATAAGCAAGTGTTCATTTCTGGTAAACCAAGTGAATTTTCGGCTCAAATGATTTTTCGCAGTTCACGAACCCAAACCGATTCTCACTATTAACTAAAGAGCATTTATGTAAGTGGAGCTGTGGTTTGTATCAGTTTCATAAGCAAAGTTGAACTACATATGAACCGTATGAGTAGGAAACACAATTCTTTTTTTCTGGGCATGCTCATTGTTCTTGATGTATTATAGACGCTTGAAAGAAGAGCTTGCTTCTTCCATGAAAACAGTGTGTGTTTCATGGATGAGAACACTGGTCTGAATTTCCCCTCAGAAACGGAGTTTAACCACACGATCTGTGTCTTCCTACAAGCAAGAGTTCATTTCTGTTAAACAAAGTGAATTTGGTGCTCAAATGATTTTACACAGTTCAAAAACCCAATATGATTCTCACTATTAACTAAAGAGCATTTATGTAAGAGGAGCTGTGGTTTGTATCAGTTTCATAAGCAGAGTTGAAATATATATGGGCTGTATGAGTAGGAAACACAGTTCTTTTTTTCAGGGACTGCTCATGGTTCTTGCTGTATTTTACACTCTGGAAAGAAGAGCTTGCTTCTTGCATTACAACACAGTGTGTTTCAGTGATGAGAACTCTGGTCTGAATTTCCCAAAAGAAATGGAGTTAAACCCCATGATCTGTGTCTTCCTAAAAGCAAGAGTTCTTTTCTGGTAAACCCAGGAATTTTGGGCTCTAATGATTTTTCGCAGTTCATGAAGCCAACGCGATTCTCACTATTAACTAAAGAGCATTTATGTAAGAGGAGCCGTGGTTTGTATCAGTTGCATAAGCACAGTTGAATTACATATGGTCCGGATGAGTAGGAAACATAGTTCTTTTTTTCTGGGAATGCTCATGGTTCTTGCTGTATTTTACACTCTGGAAAGAAGTGCTTGCTTCTTGCATTAAAACAGAGTGTGTTTCAGGGATGAGAACTCTGGTCTGAATTTCCCAAAAGAAACGGAGTTAAACCCCATGATCTGTGTCTTCCTACAAGCAAGAGTTCTTTTCTGGTAAACCCAGGAATTTTGGGCTCTAATGATTTTTCGCAGTTCATGAAGCCAACGCGATTCTCACTATTAACTAAAGAGCATTTATGTAAGAGGAGCCGTGGTTTGTATCAGTTGCATAAGCACAGTTGAACTACATATGAACCGTATGAGTAGGAAACACAATTCTTTTTTTCTGGGCATGCTCATTGTTCTTGATGTATTATAGACGCTTGAAAGAAGAGCTTGCTTCTTCCGTGAAAACAGTGTGTGTTTCATGGATGAGAACACTGGTCTGAATTTCCCCTCAGAAACGGAGTTTAACCACACGATCTGTGTCTTCCTACAAGCAAGAGTTCATTTCTGTTAAACAAAGTGAATTAGGTGCTCAAATGATTTTACACAGTTCAAAAACCCAATATGATTCTCACTATTAACTAAAGAGCATTTATGTAAGAGGAGCTGTGGTTTGTATCAGTTTCATAAGCAGAGTTGAAATATATATGGGCTGTATGAGTAGGAAACACAGTTCTTTTTTTCAGGGACTGCTCATGGTTCATGCTGTATTTTACACTCTGGAAAGAAGAGCTTGCTTCTTGCATTAAAACACAGTGTGTTTCAGTGATGAGAACTCTGGTCTGAATTTCCCAAAAGAAACGGAGTTAAACCCCATGATCTGTGTCTTCCTAAAAGCAAGAGTTCTTTTCTGGTAAACCCAGGAATTTTGGGCTCTAATGATTTTTCGCAGTTCATGAAGCCAACGCGATTCTCACTATTAACTAAAGAGCATTTATGTAAGAGGAGCCGTGGTTTGTATCAGTTGCATAAGCAAAGTTGAACTACATATGAACCGTATGAGTAGGAAACACAATTCTTTTTTTCTGGGCATGCTCATTGTTCTTGATGTATTATAGACGCTTGAAAGAAGAGCTTGCTTCTTCCGTGAAAACAGTGTGTGTTTCATGGATGAGAACACTGGTCTGAATTTCCCCTCAGAAACGGAGTTTAACCACACGATCTGTGTCTTCCTACAAGCAAGAGTTCATTTCTGTTAAACAAAGTGAATTTGGTGCTCAAATGATTTTACACAGTTCAAAAACCCAATATGATTCTCACTATTAACTAAAGAGCATTTATGTAAGAGGAGCTGTGGTTTGTATCAGTTTCATAAGCAGAGTTGAAATATATATGGGCTGTATGAGTAGGAAACACAGTTCTTTTTTTCAGGGACTGCTCATGGTTCTTGCTGTATTTTACACTCTGGAAAGAAGAGCTTGCTTCTTGCATTACAACACAGTGTGTTTCAGTGATGAGAACTCTGGTCTGAATTTCCCAAAAGAAACGGAGTTAAACCCCATGATCTGTGTCTTCCTAAAAGCAAGAGTTCTTTTCTGGTAAACCCAGGAATTTTGGGCTCTAATGATTTTTCGCAGTTCATGAAGCCAACGCGATTCTCACTATTAACTAAAGAGCATTTATGTAAGAGGAGCCGTGGTTTGTATCAGTTGCATAAGCACAGTTGAATTACATATGGTCCGGATGAGTAGGAAACATAGTTCTTTTTTTCTGGGAATGCTCATGGTTCTTGCTGTATTTTACACTCTGGAAAGAAGTGCTTGCTTCTTGCATTAAAACAGAGTGTGTTTCAGGGATGAGAACTCTGGTCTGAATTTCCCAAAAGAAACGGAGTTAAACCCCATGATCTGTGTCTTCCTACAAGCAAGAGTTCTTTTCTGGTAAACCCAGGAATTTTGGGCTCTAATGATTTTTCGCAGTTCATGAAGCCAACGCGATTCTCACTATTAACTAAAGAGCATTTATGTAAGAGGAGCCGTGGTTTGTATCAGTTGCATAAGCACAGTTGAACTACATATGAACCGTATGAGTAGGAAACACAATTCTTTTTTTCTGGGCATGCTCATTGTTCTTGATGTATTATAGACGCTTGAAAGAAGAGCTTGCTTCTTCCGTGAAAACAGTGTGTGTTTCATGGATGAGAACACTGGTCTGAATTTCCCCTCAGAAACGGAGTTTAACCACACGATCTGTGTCTTCCTACAAGCAAGAGTTCATTTCTGTTAAACAAAGTGAATTTGGTGCTCAAATGATTTTACACAGTTCAAAAACCCAATATGATTCTCACTATTAACTAAAGAGCATTTATGTAAGAGGAGCTGTGGTTTGTATCAGTTTCATAAGCAGAGTTGAAATATATATGGGCTGTATGAGTAGGAAACACAGTTCTTTTTTTCAGGGACTGCTCATGGTTCATGCTGTATTTTACACTCTGGAAAGAAGAGCTTGCTTCTTGCATTAAAACACAGTGTGTTTCAGTGATGAGAACTCTGGTCTGAATTTCCCAAAAGAAACGGAGTTAAACCCCATGATCTGTGTCTCCCTAAAAGCAAGAGTTCTTTTCTGGTAAACCCAGGAATTTTGGGCTCTAATGATTTTTCGCAGTTCATGAAGCCAACGCGATTCTCACTATTAACTAAAGAGCATTTATGTAAGAGGAGCCGTGGTTTGTATCAGTTGCATAAGCACAGTTGAATTACATATGGTCCGGATGAGTAGGAAACATAGTTCTTTTTTTCTGGGAATGCTCATGGTTCTTGCTGTATTTTAGACTCTGGAAAGAAGTGCTTGCTTCTTGCATTAAAACAGAGTGTGTTTCAGGGATGAGAACTCTGGTCTGAATTTCCCTTCAAAAACGGAGTTGAACCCCAGGATCAGTGTCTTCCTTCAAGCAAGAGTTCATTTCAGATAAACCAAGAGAATTTTCGGTTCAAATGATTTTACACAGTTCCAGAACACAACGCATTTATCACTATTAACTAAAGAGCATTTATGTAAGAGGAGCTGGAGTCTGTTTCAGTTTCTTAAGCAGAGGTGAACTACATATGGTCCGTTGGAGTAGGAAACACAGTTCTATTTTTCTGGGCATGCTCATATTTCTTGCTGTATTTTTGACTGTGGAAAGAAGAGCTTGCTTCTTGCGTTAAAACCCATTGTGTTTCAGGGATGAGAACTCTGGTCTGAATTTACCTTCAGAAATGGAGTTAAACCCCAGGATCTGTGTCTTCCTACAGGCAAGAGTTCATTTCTGGTAAATCTAATGAATTTTTAGCTCAAATGACTTAACACAGTTCATGAATCCAACGCGATTCTCACTACTAACTAAAGAGCATTTATGTAAGAGGAGCTGTGTTTTGTTTCAGTTTGATAAGCAGAGTTGAATTACATATGTCCCTTATGAGTAGGAAACACAATTCTTTTTTTCTGGGCATGCTCATGGTTCTTGCTGTATTGGAGACGCTGGAAAGAAGAGCTTGCTTCTTGCGTCAAAACAGATTGTGTTTCATGGATGAGAACACTGGTCTGAATTTCCCCTAAGAAACGGAGATTAACCACACGATCTGTGTCTTCCTACAAGCAAGAGTTCATTTCTGTTAAACAAAGTGAATTTGGTGCTCAAATGATTTTACACAGTTCAAAAACCCAATATGATTCTCACTATTAACTAAAGAGCATTTATGTAAGAGGAGCTGTGGTTTGTATCAGTTTCATAAGCAGAGTTGAAATATATATGGGCTGTATGAGTAGGAAACACAGTTCTTTTTTTCAGAGACTGCTCATGGTTCTTGCTGTATTTTAGACTCTGGAACGAAGTGCTTTCTTCTTGCATTAAAACAGAGTGTGTTTCAGGGATGAGAACTCTGGTCTGAATTTCCCAAAAGAAACGGAGTTAAACCCCATGATCTGTGTCTTCCTACAAGCAAGAGTTCTTTTCTGGTAAACCCAGGAATTTTGGGCTCTAATGATTTTTCGCAGTTCATGAAGCCAACGCGATTCTCACTATTAACTAAAGAGCATTTATGTAAGAGGAGCCGTGGTTTGTATCAGTTGCATAAGCACAGTTGAACTACATATGAACCATATGAGTAGGAAACACAATTCTTTTTTTCTGGGCATGCTCATTGTTCTTGATGTATTATAGACGCTTGAAAGAAGAGCTTGCTTCTTCCGTGAAAACAGTGTGTGTTTCATGGATGAGAACACTGGTCTGAATTTCCCCTCAGAAATGGAGTTTAACCACACGATCTGTGTCTTCCTACAAGCAAGAGTTCATTTCTGTTAAACAAAGTGAATTTGGTGCTCAAATGATTTTACACAGTTCAAAAACCCAATATGATTCTCACTATTAACTAAAGAGCATTTATGTAAGATGAGCTGTGGTTTGTATCAGTTTCATAAGGAGAGTTGAAATATATATGGGCTATATGAGTAGGAAACATAGCTCATATTTTCTGGGAATGCTCATGGTTCTTGCTGTATTTTAGACTCTGGAACGAAGTGCTTGCTTCTTGCATTAAAACAGAGTGTGTTTCAGGGATGAGAACTCTGGTCTGAATTTCCCTTCAAAAACAGAGTTATACCCCAGGATCAGTGTCTTCCTGCAAGCAAGAGTACATTTCTAGTATACCAAGAGAATTTTCGGTTCAAATGATTTTACACAGTTCCAGAACACAACGCATTTATCACTATTAACTAAAGAGCATTTATGTAAGAGGAGCTGGAGTCTGTTTCAGTTTCATAAGCAGAGTTGAACTACATATGGTCCGTTGGAGTAGGAAACACAGTTCTTTTTTTCTGGGCATGCTCATGGTTCTTGCTGTATTGCAGACGCTGGAAAGAAGAGCTTCCTTCTTGCGTTAAAACAGATTGTGTTTCATGGATGAGAACACAGGTCTGAATTTCCCCTCAGAAACGGAGTTTCTCCACACGATCTGTGTCTTCCTTCAAGCAAGAGTTCATTTCTGTTAAACAAAGTGAATTTGGTGCTCAAATGATTTTACACAGTTCAAAAACCCAATATGATTCTCACTATTAATTAAAGAGCATTTATATAAGAGGAGCTGTGGTTTGTATCAGTTTCACAAGCAGAGTTGAAATACATATGGGCTGTATGAGTAGGAAACACAGTTCATTTTTTGTGGGCATGCTCATGTTTCTTACTGTATTGGAGACGCTGGAAAGAAGAAGATGATTCTTGCGGGAAAACATAGTGTGATTCATGAGTGAGAACACTGCTCTGAATTTACATTCAGAACATGAGTTAAACCCCAGGATCTGTGTGTTCCTACAAGCAAGAATTCTTTTCTGGTAAACCCAAGGAATTTTGGGCTCTAATGATTTTTCGCAGTTCACAAACCAAAACGCGATTCTCACCATTAACTTAAGAGGATTTATGTAAGAGGATCTGTCGTTTGTATCAGTTTCATAAGCAGAGTTGAACTACATATGGTCCGTATGAGTAGGAAACACAGTTCTGTTTTTCTGGGCATGCTCATGGTGCTTACTGTATTTTAGACTCTGGAAAGAAGAGCTTGCTTCTTGTGTTAAAACACAGCGCGTTTCAGCCATGAGAACTCTGGTCTGAATTTCCCAACAGAAACGGAGTTAAACCCAATGATCTTTGTCTTCCTACAAGCAAGAGTTCATTTCTGGTAAACCCAGTGAATTTTGGGGTCAAATGATTTTACACATTTCTAGAACCCAAGGTGATTATCACTATTAACTAACGAGCATTTATGTAAGTGGAGCTGTGGTCTGTATCAGTTTCATGAGCAGAGTTGAACTACATATGGTCCGTATGAGTAGGAAACACAGTTCTTTTTTTGTGGGCATGCTCATGGTTCCTACTGTATTGGAGATGATGGAAAGAAGAGGATGATTCTTGCATTAAAACAGAGTGTTTTTCAGGGATGAGAATTCTGGTCTGAATTTTCCTTCAGAAAGGAAGTTAAACCACAGGATCTCTGTCTTACTACAAGCAAGAGTTCATTTCTGGTAAACCCAGTGAATTTTGGGCTAAAATGATTTTTCCCAGTTCATGAACCCAATGCTATTCTCACTATTTACTAAAGAGGATTTATGTAAGTGGAGCTGTGTTTTTTATGAGTTTCATAAGCAGAGTTGAAATACATATGGTCCGTATGAGCAGGAAACACAGTTCTTTTTTTCTGGGCATGCTCATTGTTCTTGATGTATTGGAGACGCTTCAAAGAAGAGCTTGCTTCTTGCGTGAAAACTTATTGTGTTTCATGGAAGAGAACACTGGTCTGAATTTCCCTTCAGAAACGGATTTAAACCCCAGGATCATTGTCTTCCTACAAGCAAGAGTTCATTTCTGGTAAACCCAGTGAATTTTGGGCTCATCTAATTTATACAGTTCACGAACCCAACAGTATTCTCACTGTTAACTAAAGAGCATTTATGTAAGTGGAGCTGTGGTTTATTTCAGTTTCTTAAGCAGAGTTGAACTACATATGGTCCGTATGAGTAGGAAGCACAGTTCTTTTTTTCTGGGCATGCTCATGGTTCTTGCTGTATTGGAGACGCTGGAAAGAAGAGCTTGCTTCTTGCATTAAAACAGACTGTGTTTCATGGATGAGAATACTGTTCTGAATTTCCCTTCAGAAACGGAGTAAAACCCCATAATCTGTGTCTTCCTACAAGCAAGAGTTCATTTCTGGTAAACCAAGTGAATTTTCGGCTCAAATGATTTTACAATGTTCTAGAACCCAACGTGATAATCACTATTAACTACAGAGCATTTATGTAAGAGGAGCTATGGTTTGTATCAGTTTCATAAGCAGAGTTGAACTACATATGGTCCGTATGAGTAGGAAACACAGTTCATTTTTTCAGGGCATGCTCATGTTTCTTACTATACTGGAGACGCTGGAAAGAAGAGGATAGTTCTTGACTTAAAACAGAGTGTTTTTATGGGATGAGATCTCTAGTCTGAATTTACCATCAGAAAGGGAGTTAAACCCCAGGATCAGTGTATTCCTACAACCAAGAGTTCAGTTCTGGTAAAACCAGTGAATTTTGGGCTCAAATGATTTTTCCCAGTTCACGAACCCATTGCGATTCTCCCTATTAACTAAAGAGGATTTAAGTAAGAGGAACTGTTGTTTGTATCAGATTCCTAAGCAGAGTTGAACTACATATGGTCCATATGAATAGGAAACACAGTTCTATTTTTCAGGGCATGCTTATTGTTCTTGCTGTATTGGAGAAATTGGAAAGAGGAGCTTGCATCTTGCATTATAACAGACTGTGTTTCATGGATGAGACCACTGGTCTGAATTTCCCTTCAGAAACGGAGTTAAACCCCATGATTTGTGTCTTCCTACAAGCAAGAGTTCATTTCTGGTAAACCAAGTGAATTTTTGGCTCGAATGATTTTACACTGTTCTAGAACCCAACGTGATAATCACTATTAACTAAAGAGCATTTATGAAAGAGGAGCTGTGTTTTGTTTCAGTTTCATAAGCAGAGTTGAACTACATATGGTCTGTATGAGTAGGAAACACAGTTCTTTTTTTCTGGGCATGCTCATGGTTCGTACTGTATTGGAGATGCTAGAAAGAAGAAGATGATTCTTGCCTTAAAACACAGTCTTTTTCAGGGATGAGAACTCTGGTCTGAATTTCCCTTCAGAAACGGAGTTAAACCCCAGGATCTGTGTCTTCCTACAAGCAAGAGTTCATTTCTGGTTAATGAAGTGAATTTTGGGCTCAAATGATTTTTCGCAGTTCACGAACCCAATGCGATTCTCACTATTAACTAAAGAGCATTTATGTAAGAGGAGCTGTGGGATGTATCAGTTTCATAAGCACAGTTGAACGACATATGGTCTGTATGAGTAGGAAACATAGTTCTTTTTTTCAGGGCATGCTCATTGTTCTTGCTGTATTGGAGATGCTGGAGAGAGGAGCTTGCTTCTTGCATTAAAACAGGGTGTGTTTCATGGATGAGAACTCTGGTCTGATTTCCCTTCAGAAACGGAGTTAAACCCCATGATCTGTGTCTTCCTACAGGCAAGAGATCATTTCTGGTAAACCAAGTGAATTTTGGGCTCAAATGACTATTCACAGTTCTAGAACCCAATGCAATTATCACTATTAACTAAAGAGCATTCATGTTAGTGGAGCAGTGGTTTGTATCAGTTTCATAAGCAGAGTTGAACTACATATGGTCCGTATGAGTAGGAAACAGAGTTCTTTTTTTCTGGGCAATCTCATGGTTCTTGCTGTATTTTTGACTCTGGAAGGAACAGCTTGACTCTTCGTTAAAACAGAGTGTGTTTCAGAGATGAGAACTCTGGTCTGTATTTCCCTTCAGAAACGGAGTTAAACCCCAGGATCTGTGTCTTCCTACAAGCAAGAGTTCTTTTCTGGTAAACCCAGGGAAATTTGAACTCAAATGATTTTTCCCAGTTCATGAACCCAAAGCGATTCTCACTATAAACTAAAGAACATTTATGTAAGAGGAGCTGTGGTTTGTATCAGTTTCATGAGGAGAGTTGAACTACATATGGTCCGTATGCGTAGGAAACACAGTTCTTTTTTTTGGGACATGCTCATGGTTCTTGCTCTATTGGAGACGCTGGAAAGAAGAGCTTGCTACTTGCATTAAAACAGAGTGTGTTTCTTGGATGAGGACTCTGGTCTTAATATCCCTTCACAAATGGAATTAAACCCCATGATCTGTGTCTTCCTACAAGCAAGAGTTCATTTCTGGTAAATCAAGTGAATTTTTGGCTCAAATGATTTTACACAGTTCTAGAACCCAATGCGATTCTACTATTAAATAAAGAGCCTTTATGTAAGAGGAGCTGTGGTCTGTATGAGTTTCATAAGCAGAGTTGATCTACATATGGTCTGTATGAGTAGGAAACACAGTTCTTTTTTGAGGGCATGCTCATGTTTCTTGATGTATTGGAGACCCTGGAAAGAAGAGGATGATTCTTGCCTTAAAACAGAGTGTTTTTCAATGATGAGAATTCTGGTCTGTATTTCCCTTCAGAAACGGAGGTAAACCCCATGTCTGTTTATTCATACAAGCAAAAGTTCATTTCTCGTAAACCCTGTGAATTTGGGCAGTTCATGAACCCAACACGATTCTCACTATTAACAAATGAGGAGTTATGTAAGAGGAGCTCTGGTTTGTATCAGTTTAAGGTGCAGAGTTGATCTACATATTGTCCATATGAGTACAAAACACAGTTCTTTTTTTATGGCGTGCTCATGGTTCTTACTGTAATGCAAACGCTTGAAAGAAGAGGAAGATTCTTGCCTTAAAACAGAGTGTTTTTCAGGGATGAGAACTCTGGTCTGAATATCCCTTCAGAAACAGAGTTAAACCACAGGATCTGTGTCTTCCTACAAGCAAGAGTTCATTTCTGGTAAACCAAGGGAATTTTCGCCTCAAATGATTTTACACCGTTCTTGAACCCAACCCAATATCACTAATAACTAAAGCGCATTTATGTAAGAGGAGCTGTGGTTTGTATCAGTTTCATAATCAGAGTTGATCTCCATCCGGTCCATATGAGAAGGAAACATAGTTCTTTTTTTCTGGGCATGCTCATGGTTCTTGCTGTATTGTAGAAGCTGGAAAGAAGATGATGATTCTTGCCTTAAAACATAGTTTTTTTCAGGATGAGAACTCTGGTCTGAATTTTCCTTTAGAAAAGTAGTTAAACCCCAGTATCTGTGTCTTTCTACAAGCAAGTGTTCTTTTATGGTTAACACAGTGAATTTTGGCCTCAAATGATTTTTCGCAGTTCATGAACCCAAGGTAATTCTCACTGTGAACTAAAGAGCATTTATGTAAGAGGAGCTGCTGTCTGTATCATTTCATAAGTAGACTTGAACTACATTTCTTCCGTATGAGTAGGAAACACAGTTCTTTTTTCTGGACATGCACAAGGTTCTTACGGTATTGGAGACGCTAGAAATAAGAGGATAATTCTTGCCTTAAAACACAGTGTTTTTCAGGGATGAGAACTCTGGTCTGAATTTCCCTTCAGAAATGGAGTTAAACCCCACGATCTGTGTCTTCCTACAAGCAAGAGTTCATTTATGATTAACCCAGGGAATTTTGGCCTCAAATGATTTTTCACAGTTGACGAACCCAACACGATTCTCACTATTAACTAAAGAGAATTTATGTAAGCAGAACTGTGGTTTGTATCAGTTTCATAATCAGATTTGAACTACATATGTTCTGTATGATTAGGAAACACAGTTCTTTTTTTCTGGGCATGCTCATGATTCATACTGTATTGGAGAAGCTGGAAAGAAGAGGATAATTCTTGCCTTAAAACAGTGTTTTTCAGGGATGAGAACTCTGGTTTGAATTTCCCTTCAGAAATGGAGTTAAACCCCACGATCTGTGTCTTCCTACAAGCAAGAGTTCATTTTGGGTTAACCCAGTAAATTTTGGTCTCAAAAGATTTTTCCCAGTTCATGAACCCAATGCGATTCTCATTATTAACTAAAGAAAATTTATGTAAGCAGAGCTGTGGTTTGTGTCAGTTTCATAAGCAGAGTTGAACTACATATGGTCCGTATGAGTAGGAAACACAGCTCTTTTTTTCAGGGCACGCTCATGGTTCTTGCTGTATTGGAGACGCTGGAAAGAAGAGCTTGCTACTTGCATTAAAACAGGGTGTGTTTCATGGATGAGAACTCTGGTCTTAATTTCCCTTCACAAGCGGAGTTAAACCCCATGATCTGGGTCTTCCTACAAGCAAGTGTTCATTTCTGGTAAACCCAGGGAATTTTGGGCTGAAATGATTAATCACAGTTCACGGACCAAAACGCGATTCTCACTATTAACTAAAGAGGATTTATGTAAGAGGAGCTGTGGTTTGTATCAGTTTCATAAGCAGAGTTGAACTACATATGGTCTGTATGAGTAGGAAACAAAGTTCTTTTCTTCTGGGCATGCTAATGATTCTTACTGTACTGGAGAAGCTGCAAAGAAGTGGAAAATTCTTGCCTTAAAACACAGTGTTTTTTAGGGATGAGAACTCTGGTCTGAATTTCCCTTCAGAAATGGAGTTCAACCCCATGATCTGTGTCTTCCTTCAAGCAAGAGTTCATTTTTGGTAAACCCAGTAAATTTTGGGCTCAAATGATTTTTCCCAGTTCATGAACCCAATGCGATTCTCACTATGAACTAAAGAGCATTTTTGTAAGAGGCGCTGTGGGATGTATCAGTTTCATAAGCAGAGTTGAACTACATATGGTCCAAATGAGTAGGAAACACCCTTCTGTTTGCTGAGCATGCTCTTGGTTCTTGATGTATTGGAGAATCTGGAAAGAACAGCTTGCTTCTAGCGTTAAAGCAGAGTGTGTTTCTTGGATGAGAACACTGGTCTGAATTTCCCTTCAAAAACGAAGTTAAACCCCAGGATCTGTGTCTTCCTTCAAGCAAGAGTTCATTTCTGGTAAACCAAGTTAATTTTGGCTCAAATGATTTTACACAGTTCTAGAACCCAACGCGATTATCACTATTAACTAAAGAGCATTTATTTATGAGGAGCTGTGGTTTGTATCAGTTTCATAAGCAGAGTTAATCTACATATTGTCCGTGGGGTAGGAAACACAGTTCTTTCTTGAGGGCATGCTCATGGTCCTTGCTTTATTGGAGATGCTGAAAAGAAGAGATTGCTTCTTGCTTTAAAACAGAGTGTGTTTCTTGGATGAGAACACTGGTCTGAATTTCCCTTCAGAAACGGCGTTAAACCCCAGGATCTGTGTCTTCCTTCAAGCAAGAGTTCATTTCTGGTAAACAAAGTGAATTTTGGACTCAAATGATTTCACACAGTTCAAAAACCCAGTGCGATTCACACTATTAACTAAAGAGCATTTATGTAAGAGCTGCTGTGGTCTGTATCAGTTTCATAAGCAGAGTTGATCTACTTATGGTCTGTATGAGTAGGAAACACAGTTCTTTTTTGAGGGCATGCTCATGTTTCTTGATGTATTGGAGACCCTGGAAAGAAGAGGATGATTCTTGCCTTAAAACAGAGTGTTTTTCAGTGATGAGAATTCTGGTCTGTATTTCCCCTCAGAAACGGAGGTAAGCCCCATGTCTGTGTATTTATACAAGCAAAAGTTCATTTCTTGTAAACCCAGTGAATTTGGGCAGTTCATGAACCCAACGCGATTCTCACTATTAACAAAAGAGGATTTATGTAAGAGGAGCTCTGGTTGGTATCAGTTTAAGGTGCAGAGTTGATCTACATATTGTCCTTATGAGTACGAAACACAGTTCTTTTTTGAGGGCATGCTCATGGTTCTTGCTTTATTGGTGACGCTGTATTGAAGAGATTGCTTCTTGCGGTAAAACAGAGTGTGTTTCGTGGTTGAGGACACTGGTCTGAATTTGCCTTCAGAAACGGAGCTAAACCCCAGGATATGTGTCTTCCTACAAGCAAGAGATCATTTCTGGTAAATCCAGTGAATTTTGGGCTCAAATGATTTTTCGCAATTCACGAACCCAACGCGATTCTCACTATTAACTAAAGAGCATTTATGTAAGTGGATCTGTGGTCTGTATCAGTTTCATAAGCAGAGTTGAACTACATATTATCATTGAGTAGGAAACATAGTTCTTTTTTTATGGGCGTGCTCATGGTTCTTACTGTAATGCAAACGCTGGAAAGAAGAGGATGATTCTTGCCTTAAAACAGAGTGTTTTTCAGGGATGAGAAATCTGGTCTGAATTTCCCTTCAGAAACGGAGTTAAACCACAGGATCTGTGTCTTCCTACAAGCAAGAGTTCATTTCTGGTAAACCAAGGGAAATTTTGCCTCAAATGATTTTACACCGTTCTTGAACCCAACCCAATATCACTAATAACTAAAGCGCATTCATGTAAGAGGAGCTGTGGTTTGTATCAGTTTCATAATCAGAGTTGATCTCCATCAGGTCCATATGAGTAGGAAACACAGTTCTTTTTTTCTGGGCATTCTCATGGTTCTTGCTGTATTGGAGATGCTGGAAAGACGAGCTTGTTTCTTGCGATAAAACAGAGAGTGTTCCATGGATGAGAACACTGTTCTGAATTTCCCTTCAGAAACAGAATTAAACCCCAGGATCTGTGTCTTCCTAAAAGCAAGAGTTCATTTCTGGTAAACCAAGTGAATTTTCGGCTCAAAAGATTTTACACAGTTCACAAACCCAACGTGATTCTCACTATTAACAAAAGAGCATTTATGTAAGAGGATATGTGGTTTGTATCAGTTTCATGAGCAGAGTTGAACTACATAGCATCTGTATGAGTAGGAAACACAGTTCTTTTTTTTCTGGGCATGCTCATGATTCTTACTGAATTGGAGACGCTGGAAAGAAGAGGATGCTTCTTGCCATAAAACAGAGTGTTTTTGAGGGATGAGAACTCTGGTCTGAATTTCCCTTCAGATACGGCGTTAAACCCCAGGATCTCTGTCTTCCTACAAGCAAGAGTTCATTCTGGTAAATCAAGTGAATTTTTGGCTCAAATGATTTTATACCGTTCTTGAACCCAACCCGATTATCACTATTAAATAAAGGGTATTTATGTTTGAGGAGCTGTGGTTTGTATCAGTGTCTTAAGCCGAGTTGAACTCCATACTGTCCGTATGAGTAGGAAACACAGTACTTTTTTTCTGGGCATGCTCTTGGTTCTTGCTGTATTAGAGCGGCTGGAAAGAAGAGCCTCCTTCTTGCATTAAAACAGAGTGTGTTTCATGGATGAGAACACTGGTCTGAATTTCCCTACAGAAACGGAGTTAAGCACCAGGATCTGTGTCTTCTTTCAAGCAAGAGTTCATTTCGGTAAACCAAGTGCATATTGGACTCAAATGATTTTATGGAGTTCAAAAACCCAACGTGATTCTCACTATTAAAAAAGCGGATTTATGTAAGAGGATTTGTGGTTTGTATCAGTTTCATAAGCAGAGTTGAACTACATATGGTCTGTATGAGTAGGAAACACAGTTCTTTTTTTCAGGGCATGCTCATGGTTCTTGCTGTATTGGAGATACTGGAAAGGAGAGCTTGCTTCTTCCGTTAATACAGAGTGTGTTTCATGGATGAGAACACTGGTCTGAATTTCCCTTCAGAAACGGAGTTAAACCCCAGGGTCTGTGTCTTCCTTCAAGCAAGAGTTCATTTCTGGTAAACCAAGTGATTTTGGACTCAAATGATTTCACACAGTTCATAAACCCAATGCGATTCTCACTATTAACTAAAGAGCATTTATGTAAGAGGAGCTGTGGACTGTATCAGTTTCATAAGCAGAGTTGATCTACATATGGTCTGTATGAGTAGGAACCACAGTTCTTTTTTTCTGGGCATGGTGATGGTTCTTACTCTATTAGAGACCCTGGAAAGAAGTGGATGATTCTTGCCTTAAAACAGAGTGTTTTTCAGGGATGAGAACTCTACTCTGAATTTCCCGTTAGAAACAGAGTTAAACGCCAGGAACTGTGTCTTTCTACAAGCAGGAATTCATTTATGGATTACCCAGGGAATTTTGGGCTCAAATGATTTTTCGCAGTTCACGAACCCAACGCGATTCTCACTATTAACTAAAGAGCATTTATGTAAGAGGAGCTGTGGTTTGTATCAGTTTCATAATCAGAGTTGAACTACATATGGTCCGTATGAGTAGGAAACACAGTTCTTTTTTTCAGGGCATGCTCATGGTTCTTGCTGTATTGTAGAAGCTGGAAAGTAGATGATGATTCTTGCCTTAAAACATAGTTTTTTTCAGGATGAGAACTCTGGTCTGAATTTCCCTTTAGAAAAGTAGTTAAACCCCAGTATCTGTGTCTTTCTACAAGCAAGTGTTCTTTTATGGTTAACACAGTGAATTTTGGGCTCAAATTATTTTTCGCAGTTCATGAACCCAGGGTAATTCTCACTATGAACTAAAGAGCATTTATGTAAGAGGAGCTGCTGTCTGTATCATTTCATAAGTAGACTTGAACTACATTTCTTCCGTATGAGTAGGAAACATAGTTCTTTTTTCTGGACATGCTCATGGTTCTTACGGTATTGGAGACGCTAGAAATAAGAGGATAATTCTTGCCTTAAAACAGAGTGTTTTTCAGGGATGAGAACTCTGGTCTGAATTTCCCTTCAGAAATGGAGTTAAACCCCACGATCTGTGTCTTTCTACAAGCAAGAGTTCATTTTGGGTTAACCCAGTAAATTTTGGTCTCAAATGATTTTTCCCAGTTCATGAACCCAATGCGATTCTCACTATTAACTAAAGAAAATTTATGTAAGCAGAGCTGTGGTTTGTATCAGTTTCATAAGCAGAGTTGAACTACATATTGTCTGCATGAGTAGGAAACACAGTTCTTTTTTTCAGGGCATGCTCATTGTTCTTGCTGTATTGGAGACGCTGGAAAGAAGAGCTTGCTACTTGCATTAAAACAAGGTGTGTTTCATGGATGAGAACTCTGATCTTAATTTCCCTTCACAAGCGGAGTTAAACCCCATGATCTGTGTCTTCCTACAAGCAAGAGTTAATTTCTGGTAAATCAAGTGAATATTCGGCTTAAATGACTATACACAGTTCTCGAACCCAACGCGATTATCACTGTTAAGTAAAGAGCTTTTATATAAGAGGAGCTGTGGTCTGTATCATTTCATAAGCAGATTTGAACTACATATAGTCCGTATGAGTAGTAAACACAGTTCTTTTTTTCTGGGCATGCTCATGGTTCGTACTGTATTGGAGACCCTGGAAAGAAGAGGATGATTCTTGCCTTAAAACAGTGTTTTTCAGGGATTAGAACTCTGGTCTGAATTACCTTTAAGAAACGGAGTTAAACCCCAGGATCTGTGTCTTTCTACAAGCAAGAGTTCATTTATGGTTAACCCAGGGAATTTTGGGCTCTAATGAATTTTCGCAGTTGACGAACCCAACGCGATTCTCACTATTAACTAAAGAGCATTTATGTAAGAGGAACTGTGGTTTGTATCAGTTTCATATGCAGAGTTGAACTACATATGGTCCGTATGAGTAGGAAACACAATTCTTTATTTCCGGGCATGCTCACGGTTCTTATTGTATTTTATTCTCTCGAAAGAAGAGCTTGCTTCTTGCGTTAAATCAGACTGTGTTTCAGGGATGAGAACTCTGGTCTGAATTTACCTTCACAAACGGAGTTAAACCCCATGATCTGTGTCTTCCTAATAGCAAGAGTTCATTTCTGGTAAATCAAGCGAATATTCGGCTCAAATGATTTTACACAGTTCTAGAACCCAACGCGATTCTACTATTAAATAAAGAGCATTTATGTAAGAGGTGTTGTTGTCTGTATCATTTCATAAGTAGAGTTGAACTACATTTGGTCCGTATGAGTAGGAAACACAGTTCATTTTTCTGGGCATGTTCATGGTTCTTACTGTATTGGAGAAGCTGGAAAGAAGAGGATGATTCTTGCCTTAAAACAGAGTTTTTTTCAGGGATGAGAACGCTGGTCTGAATTTCCCTTTAGAAACGGAGTTAAAACCCAGTATCTGTGTCTTTCTACATGCAAGAGTTTTTTATGGTTAACACAGCGAATTTTGGGCTCAAATGATTTTTCGCAGTTCATGAACCCAAGGTGATTCTCACTATGAACTAAAGAGCATTTATGTAAGAGGAGCTGTGGTTTGTATCAGTTTCATAAGCAGAGTTGAACTACATATGGTCCGCATGAGTACGAAACACAGTTCTTTATTTCAGGGCATGCTCACGGTTCTTGCTGTATTTTATACTCTGGAAAGAAGAGCTTGCTTCTTGAGTTAAATCAGAGTGTGTTTCAGGGATGAGAACTCTGGTCTGAATTTACCTCTTAAACGGAGGTAAACCCCAGGATCTGTGTCTTCGTACAAGCAAGTGTTCATTTCTGGTAACACCAGGGAATTTAGGGCTCAAATGATTAACTGCAGTTCACAGACCAAAACGCAATTCTCACTATTAACTAAAGAGGATTTATGTAAGAGGAGCTGTGGTTTGTATCAGTTTCATAATCAGAGCTGAACTACATATGGTCCGTATGAGTAGGAAACACAGTTCTTTTTTTGAGGGCATGGTCATGGTTCTTGCTGTATTGGAGAAGCTAGAAAGAAGATGATGATTCTTGCCTTAAAACTGAGTATTTTTCTGGATGAGAACTCTGGTCTGAATTTCCCTTTAGAAAAGTAGTTAAACCCCAGTATCTGTGTCTTTCTACAAGCAAGTGTTCTTCTATTGTTAACACAGTGAATTTTGGGCTCAAATGATTTTTCGCAGTTCATGAACCCAAGGTAATTCTCACTATGAACTAAAGAGCATTTATGTAAGAGGAGCTGTTGTCTGTATCATTTCATAAGTAGACTTGAACTACATTTGGTCCGTATGAGTAGGAAACACAGTTCTTTTTTCTAGGCATGCTCATGGTTCTTATGGTATTGGAGATGCTAGAAATAAGACGATAATTCTTGCCTTAAAACAGAGTGTTTTTCAGGGATGAGAACTCTGGTCTGAATTTCCCTGCAGAAATGGAGTTAAACCCCACAATCTGTGTCTTCCTACAAGCAAGAGTTCATTTATGATTAACCAAGAGAATTTTGGCCTCAAATGATTTTTCAGAGTTGACGAACCCAACACGATTCTCACTATTAACTAAGGAGCATTTAAGTAAGAGGAACTGTAGTTTGTATCAGCTTCATAATCAGAGTTGAACTACATATGGTCGGTATGAGTAGGAAACACAGTTCTTTTTTTCTGGGCATGCTCATGATTCATACTGTATTGGAGAAGCTGGAAAGAAGAGGATAATTCTTGCCTTAAAACAGAGTGTTTTTCAGGGATGAGAACTCTGGTTTGAATTTCCCTTCAGAAATGGAGTTAAACCCCACGATCTGTGTCTTCCTACAAGCAAGAGTTCTTTTTTGGTTAACCCAGTAAATTTTGGTCTCAAATGAATTTTCCCAGTTCATGAACCCAATGCGATTCTCAGTATTAACTAAAGAGCATTTATGTAAGAGGAACTGTGGTTTGTATCTGTTTCATAAGCAGAGTTGAACTACATATTGTCTGCATGAGTAGGAAACACAGTTCTTTATTTCTGGGCATGCTCACGGTTCTTATTGTATTTTATTCTCTGGAAAGAAGAGCTTGCTTCTTGCGTTAAATCAGACTGTGTTTCAGGGATGAGAAGTCTGGTCTGAATTTACCTTCATAAACGGAGTTAAACCCCAGGATCTGTGTCTTCGTACAAGCAAGTGTTCATTTCTGGTAAACCCAGGGAATTTTGGGCTCAAATAATTAATTGCAGTTCACGGACAAAACGCAATTCTCACTATTAACTAAAGAGGATTTATGTAAGAGGAGCTGTGGTTTGTATCAGTTTCATAATCAAAGTTGAACTACATATGTTCCGTATGAGTAGGAAACAGAGTTCTTTTTTTCAGGGCATGCTCATGGTTCTTGCTGTATTGGAGACGCTGGAAAAAGAGCATGCTTCTTCCATTAAAACAGGGTTTGTTTCATGGATGAGAACTCTGGTCTGAATTTCCCTTCACAAACGGAGTTAAACCCCATGATCTGTGTCTTCCTACAAGCAAGAGTTCATTTCTGGTAAACCAAGTGAATTTTCGGCTCAAATGACTATACAGAGTTCTAGAACACAACGCGATTATCACTATTAACTAAAGAGCCATTATGTAAGAGGAGCTGTGGTCTGTATCATTTCATAAGCAGAGTTGATCTACATATGGTCCGTATGAGTAGGAAACACAGTTCTTTTTTTCTGGGCATGGTCATGTTTCTTACTGTATTGGAGACTCGGGAAAAAAGAGGATGGTTCTTGCCTTAAAACAGAGTTTTTTTCAAGGATGAGAATTCTGGTCTGAATTTGCCTTCAGAATCGGAGTAAAACCCCAGTATCTGTGTCTTTCTACAAGCAAGAGTTCTTTTATGGTTAACACAGCGAATTTTGGGCTCAAATGATTTTTTGCAGTTCATGAACCCAAGGTGATTCTCACTATGAACTAAGGAGCATTTATGTAAGAGGAGCTGTGGTTTGTATCAGTTTCATAAGCAGAGTTGAACTACATATGGTCCGTATGAGTAGGAAACACAGTTCTTTTTTTCTGGGCATGCTCATGGTTCGTACTGTATTGGAGACGCTGGAAATAAGAGGATGATTTTTGCCTTAAAACAGAGTGTTTTTCAGGGATGAGAATTCTGGTCTTAATTTGCCCTCAGAAACAGAGTAAAACCCCAGGATCTGTGTCTTCCTACAAGCTGGAGTTCATTTCAGGAAAACCCAGCGAATTTTGGGCTCAAATGATTTTTCACAGTTCAAGAACCCAACGCGATTCTTACTATTAAGTAAAGGGCATTTATGTAAGAGGAGCTGTGGTTTGTATCAGTTTCATAAGCAGAGTTGAACTACATATGGTCCGCATGAGTAGGAAACACAGTTCTTTATTTCAGGGCATGCTCATGGTTCTTGCTGTATTTTATACTCTGGAAAGAAGAGCTTGCTTCTTGAGTTAAATCAGAGTGTGTTTCAGGGATGAGAACTCTGGTTTGAATTTCCCTTCAGAAGTGGTGTTAAACCCCATGATCTGTGTCTTCCTACAAGCAAGAGTTCATTTTTGGTTAACCCAGTAAATTTTGGCCTCAAATGATTTTTCGCAGTTCAAGAACCCAACGCGATTCTCACTATTAAGTAAAGGGCATTTATGTAAGAGGAGCTGTGGTTTGTATCAGTTTCATAAGCAGAGTTGAACTACATATGGTCCGTATGAGTAGGAAACACAGTTCTTTTTTTCAGGGCATGCTCATGGTTGTTGCTGTATTGGAGATGCTGGAAAGAAGAGCTTGCTACTTGCATTAAAACAGGGTGTGTTTCATGGATGAGAACTCTGGTCTTAATTTCCCTTCACAAGCGGAGTTAAACCCCATGATCTGTGTCTTCCTACAAGCAAGAGTTAATTTCTGGTAAATCAAGTGAATTTTCGGCTTAAATGACTATACACAGTTCTCGAACCCAACGCGATTATCACTGTTAAGTAAAGAGCATTTATGTAAGAGGAGCTGTGGTCTGTATCATTTCATAAGCAGAGTTGAACTACATATAATCTGTATGAGTAGGAAAAACAGTTCTTTTTTTCTGGGCATGCTCATGGTTCGTAATGTATTGGAGACGCTGGAAAGAAGAGGATAATTCTTGCCTTAAAACAGAGTGTTTTATAGGGATGAGAATTTTGGTCTGAATTTGCCTTCAGAAACAGAGTAAAACCCCAGGATCTGTGTCTTCCTACAAGGAGGAGTTCATTTCAGGTAAACCCAGTGAATTTTGTGCTCAAAATATTT
Organism: Onychomys leucogaster; assembly: GCA_949786385.1. Lineage (NCBI taxonomy): Eukaryota > Metazoa > Chordata > Mammalia > Rodentia > Cricetidae > Onychomys > Onychomys leucogaster. Next base: position 66,501 of record CATKUP010000351.1, read on the forward strand.
TTCTCAGTTCACCAACTAATACGCGATTCTCACTATTAAGTAAAGAGGATTTATGTAAATGGAGCTGTGGTTTGTATCAGTTTCATAAGCAGAGTTGAACTACATATGGTCTGCATGAGTAGGAAACACAGTTCTTTATTTCAGGGCATGCTCACGGTTCTTGCTGTATTTTATACTCTGGAAAGAAGAGCTTGCTTCTTGAGTTAAATCAGAGTGTGTTTCAGGGATGAGAACTGTGGTCTGAATTTACCTTCTCAAAAGGAGGTAAACCCCAGGATCTGTGTCTTCGTACATGCAAGTGTTCATTTCTGGTAAACCCAGGGAATTTTAGTCTCAAATGATTAATTGCAGTTCACAGTCCAAAACGCAATTCTCACTATTAACTTAAGAGGATTTATGTAAGAGGAGCTGTGCTTTGTATCAGTTTCATAAGCAGAGTTGAACTACATATGGTCCGCATGAGTAGGAAACACAGTTCTTTATTTCAGGGCATGCTCACAGTTCGTGCTGTATTTTATACTCTGGAAAGAAGAGCTTGCTTCTTGAGTTAAATCAGAGTGTGTTTCAGGGATGAGAACTCTAGTTTGAATTTCCCTTCAGAAATGGAGTTAAACCCCATGATCTGTGTCTTCCTACAAGCAAGAGTTCATTTTTGGTTAACCCAGTAAATTTTGGGCTCAAATGATTTTTCGCAGTTCAAGAACCCAACGCGATTCTCACTATTAAGTAAAGGGCATTTATGTAAGAGGAGCTGTGGTTTGTATCAGTTTCATAAGCAGAGTTGAACTACATATGGTCCGTATGAGTAGGAAACACAGTTCTTTTTTTCAGGGCATGCTCATGGTTGTTGCTGTATTGGAGATGCTGGAAAGAAGAGCTTGCTACTTGCATTAAAACAGGGTGTGTTTCATGGATGAGAACTCTGGTGTAGATGTATCTGGCTTGTTAAATAAGAAACACAGAACCGATTGCAGAGTTAAAAACCAAGAGGTCAGAGCAAAAGCGGAAAACCTTACCCTTCACTGCTTCTGCCGTTCTTCCTCTCCGCAAGAGACCTACTTCTGTGCGTCCTGTCTATTTAAAGACTTTCTGTTCTGTTTTCTCATTGGTTGTAAACCCAGCCACATGACCTCCTTGTCACTGCCTGTTTGTACAGACCTCCAGGTCTTCTATGGTTGGTATTGAGATTAAAGGCGTGTGTCTGCTATGCTGGCTATGTCCTTGAACACACAGAGATCCGCCTAGCTCTGCCTCCCAAGTGCTGGGATTAAGGGCGTGCCCCACTACTGCTCGGCTTCTGCTCTGGCTTGCTCTGACCTCAAGGCAACTTTATTGACATACAAATAAAATCACATTTCAATACAAATAAAATATCACTATATTTCCCCTTTTCTATTTTAATAAAAAGAAAAAAAGGAAAAAGTTATAACTAATATAAGAAAAACTATATACAAAAGTACAATAACTATATATACCATATATACAAACAATAAATACCTAAACAATGTTTAGTCCATTTGTAATTGACAAATTCAGAGAAAATAATTCCATTATCTATCCTATTTTGGTAAGTCCAGAATGTACCTGATTCACTTTTTATCCTAACTTAATATAGCTAACGGAACTGTCTTATAACGTCTTTCAAATTTATACACTTACAGCTCTTAGTGAGTTTTTCTGAAATCCTTAACAAAGATAATTATAACTATAACTAACTGATCTTCAACTCCCTCAGAGACCCAAGAAGGAAATAATACTACCTAATAAAAAATAAAAACAAGAAGTGCATGCAAGCAGCTTCAAAAAAAAAAAATGTGAGTTGACAGAAACAGCCAGCTGCCTGGACAGTCACCTGAGGTTTCTCCACAGTGTTGGGGCATCATCTTCAGCCTACAGGCTTATCGTATCTGACAGACTCTTTTGTGAACTAAGACGTATACAAGGTCAACAGTTTGACCTCACATTTGTTGAGAGCAGTCCATGTACCAGAAACACCTGAATTCCATTAGTGTCATGTCATGATTCAGGATTTTAAATTCTGGAAATTATTGATGTCTTTTCAATTCAGCTGTCCATTTTTCTTGGCTGTGTATATGTGGCTTCATCTTGGCATCCTGTTCTTCTCCACATCTCTCTATTAAACGCCATTCTACTATTGAGAGAGGTGAGCTTAGTTATTCCTCAAGAATAACTGTTTCATCTGCTGTTCCATTGCACATCAGAAGCCATTGGCCCACTCCCTGTTCAGCTGCCTTCAAAGAAAAGGACATGGTACCTTTTACAGATTGCAAAGGTCACTCACTTCAGGGATGGTGCCATATTGTCCTGGCTTCAGAAGATGCCTTTTGTTAAAGCCACAACCACACTTGTTTTGGCAAGAATTGGTAGTCCTTGGTTTCATGTCCTGTCTGTCCTGTTTGTCAGCAGTTGATTCAAGGATACTTTGTTGTCCAGTGGCTGACTTTTGCAACAATGAAAGTTAGTTCCATATGCAGTTTCTTCAATGCCCATATTTTCTCTGAAGTAGATTGGTACTGCCAGGAGCCGTCATGTCTCATAGTCATAGCAAAAAAGAAAAATTCTTAAGTTATTAAAACATTTTTAAATGCCATATTCTGTAGATCTCTGAAGGGTTTGAAGATGACCTGTCTATCTAAAATATATCTGTTTGATCTTGACAACACACCTAATATGACTACAAGTTCAATTGTAATGTCTAACCACTAATTTTCATTTCTATATATCCTAATAGTTGGTAATACTAACATTCAAGGATTAGCAAATTGCAATTACATTGTTAAATGAATGGTATAAATACAATATCTCGAACAAGATTTGAAATACGTATATGGTATATTCTAACAATCTCAATCTCAATAATAATAATTTGTATACAATATAAAACAATCCAATTGAATGTAAAGTATTTAAAACTAGTAATTGTCTTTTTTTTTTTTTTTTAAACAAGCACCTTTTGCCTAGCCCTTTTCCTAACCCTTAACAACTTGTAACCAACCCTCCTAAACAATGAAAACTATCCCAGACCCAATACCCATAAAAAGACCAAAAAACCACCCACCCCACATCACCCCTTTGGGAATGTGGGCGTCGAATTCTTAAAATTGCTTCCTGCTGGGTATGGGCGAAGTTATCTTTATTCTGAAAAGAAAAATTTTGGGTTAATTGACAAATTCTAGGAAAGATAACTATATTCTTTGTTATCCATAATGCCAAAGTTCAGGGTTTATCTCAAGTCCTTATTCAAGCAGTCTTTGAAACTGGATCATCTCAGCTAGCCATCTCAGAATTGCTCTAAGCACTTTGTCCAAAGCTGATCTGTAGATGATGTTTGTCAGCTTAGTGATATTATTTTCCACGTGGAATTGTCGTTGTGGGGCCCCATCTTCTTCCTGGAGATTTCATTTGATGTTAGGCCTGGCCGTGATTTCCTGCAGAAAACTGAAAAGAGACTCGAACACAAAGACATGTATAGGCAGCTAATCGAAGCCTTTTCTCTAAATTAATTAGTACTCATATGACCATTATTATCTTAACAAAGTTTAAAATATATATATATATATATATATCTTGTGAATTCTGATATAAAATTCATACTTTAAGAAAAGTTTAAAGAATCAGAATAGAGTCAAAGAATTGAGATTAGTAATAGAATAGTCCCTTAATTAATTTGGTTTTTCTCCTGTCCCATGTCAGAAGATGGCTCTTTCTTCTGGTATGATACAGGGAGTTTTCATTTTCTTTTTAACAACATGCTTGAGTTTAAAGGAGGAGAGAGCCATTCTCCAACTCCAAAATCAGCTTGAAGCTTTAATTGAACTGGGACTACAAGAAGACTAAGAGTATTAATTTTTTAGAGAAGAGCAGAAACAAACATTTAGAAATATTTATGAAATTTTGTAAATGATATACCAATAGGCCATTTTACTCTTTTTCCTGGGACAGATGATTTGTCCTTTTTCTTCAGTTGTCTCATTTGTCCAGTGTTCTTCAGATTCCTTAGCCTTCATTCTCCTAAAAGACAAAAAACAAAAACCCTTCCCCAAGACTAATTTTGGGGAGGTCCCCTTTTGGCAAGTTACATCTGATTAAATGAAAAGGCATGTATTAATGGTATAAGAGAGTTTAAACTGGATGGTCATGTTGGTTGATGAACCTCTCCTAATTAAGAGGTCTCTCTTGTTCAAATCGAACCTTTATCAGTTTTGATGGTACCCACAGCTTATCTTCTCCTGTAGAAACAAAAGCAAAACCTCGTCCCCAACGTAACACATGCCCTGGTTTCCATTCTGAGGTCAGCACATCCTTGAAGTATATAGGCTGATTTAATTCTGTTGTTTTTTCTATTAACCAATGTCTCTCTGCAGCTGTTGTTCCTTTCTCATTAGCATTGAGAAAATTCAAAGTTAATAGAGCATTGTGCAGTCTATTTCTGGGGGTTTTTGTTACCCCTTTTTGTTTATTTATCATATCCTTTAGAGTTCTGTTGGATCTTTCTATAACTGCTTGGCCTGTAGGATTATGTGGTATACCTGTGATATGCTTTATATTATAATAAGCAAAAAACTGTTTCATTTTAATAGAGACATATGCTGGAGCATTGTCAGTTTTAATTTGTGCAGGTATACCCATGATGGCCATAACTTCTAGCAAATGAGTGATTACAGAATCAGCTTTTTCAGAACTCAAAGCAGTTGCCCATTGAAATCCTGAATAAGTATCGATAGTATGGTGTACATATTTCAATTTTCCAAATTCTGCAAAGTGAAACACATCCATCTGCCAGATTTCATTCCTCTGAGTACCCTTTGGGTTACATCCTGCTGGTAATGGTGTCTGATTGTAGAAGGAACAAGTAGGACATTTCTTTACAATTTCCTTGGCTTGTTGCCAGGTTATGGAAAAATCCTTTTTTAAACCTTTACTATTGACATGATGTTTCTTATGAAATTCTGAGGCCTCCAGCACATTTCCTATCAATAATTTATCAATCTCATCATTACCTTGTGCTAGAGGGCCTGGCAGACCAGTATGGGATCGGATGTGAGTTATATATAAAGGATGACTCCTTTCCCTGATTGTATCTTGTAATTGAATAAATAGTGAAGTTAATTCTGAAGCATCAGGGATAAATTCTGCAGTCTCAATATGTAATACCACTCTTTCAGCATACTGAGAGTCAGTAACTATATTGAGAGGTTCTGAAAAATCCATTAATACCAACAGAATAGCATACAATTCTGATTTTTGAACTGAATTATAAGGACTTTGAACCACTCTACTTAAATTTTCTGATTTGTAACCTGCCTTTCCCTGCTTGTTGGCATCTGTATAAAATGTCCGAACTCCAGATATGGGTTTTTCACGTACAATTCGAGGCAAGATCCAATCAGCTCTCTTTATAAGATCAATTCTATTGCTTTTAGGATATTTGCTATTAATTTCTCCCAAAAAATTACTGCAAGCTCTTTGCCAAGGTTCACTTTCTGCCCATAATTTTTCAATGTCCTCTTTAGTTAAAGGTACAACAATTTCTGCTGGGTCTATTCCTGCTAATTGACGAAGTCTCAGTTTTCCTTTCAAAATTAAGTCAGAGATTTTTTCCACATAAGTTTTTAATTTTTTATTTGGTTTATTTGGTAAAAATATCCATTCTAATATAATATCTTCTCTCTGCATTAATATTCCTGTAGGAGAATGCCTAGAAGGTAAAATAACCAAAATGCAATCCAGCTTTGGATCAATACGATCTACATGTCCTTCATGTACTTTTTTTTCTACCAAGGCCAATTCTTTCTCAGCTTCAGGTGATAATTCTCTTGGACTATTTAAGTCCTTGTCACCTTCTAAGGTTTTGAACAAATTATTCAGTTCATCATTTTTTACCCCAACAATAGTTCGTAGATGAGAAATGTCCCCAAATAATCTTTGAAAGTCATTAAGAGTCTGTAGGCGATCTCTCCTAATTTGTACCTTTTGAGGTCTAATTTTTTGTAGCTCTATTTTATATCCTAAATAATTAATAGAATCTCCTCTTTGTATCTTTTCAGGAGCAATTTGTAATCCCCAGCCAGGCAATATTTTCTTTACTTCTTCAAACATTCTTTCTAAAGTATCTGCACTTGAGTCAGCTAGTAAAATATCATCCATATAATGATAAATTATAGATTTAGGAAATTTTTTACGTATCACTTCCAAGGGCTGTTGTACAAAATATTGGCACAGGGTTGGACTATTCAACATTCCCTGTGGGAGGACTCTCCATTGAAATCTTCTAACCGGTTGAGAATTATTGTAAGTAGGCACCGTGAAAGCAAATCTTTCTCTGTCTTTTTCTTGTAGGGGTATTGAAAAGAAACAGTCTTTTAAATCAATAACTATGAGAGGCCATCCTTTAGGTAACAGAGTAGGCAAAGGAATTCCAGATTGTAGAGAGCCCATTGGCTGAATTACTTTGTTAATTGCTCTAAGGTCTGTTACCATTCTCCATTTACCAGATTTCTTTTTAATAACAAATACAGGAGAATTCCATGGGCTAGTAGATTCTTCAATATGCTGAGCATTTAACTGCTCTTCTACCAGCTCTTCTAAAGCCTGGAGTTTCTCTGTTGTTAAAGGCCATTGATGAACCCACACAGGCTTGTCTGTTAACCATTTTAAAGGTAGAGCTGTTGGTGCCTTTGGAAGATCATCAGTTTTTCTGCCCTGTTCTTGTATAATATGGATGGCTGGTGACCACTCATTAGAATAATACCTTCTAATATTTCTCTCAGAAACATGTGCTAGTTTATTATTTATTTCTGAGGTTGGAGGGATGTTAATCTGAGTATTCCATTGTTGTAACAGGTCTCGACCCCACAGGTTCATGGCTATGTTAGCCACATATGGTTTTAATCTGGCTCTCTGTCCTTCTGGGCCTATACATTCGAGCCATCTTGCACTCTGTTTAACTTGAGATAATGTTCCAATTCCTAACAGTTGAACATTTACCTCCTGAAGAGGCCAAGATGGATGCCAAAATTCTGGTGCAATTATGGTAACATCAGCACCTGTGTCTACCAGACCAGACAACAAAACACCATTTATTTTTATTGTTAATTGTGGTCTTTGTTCATTTATAGAAGTTTGCCAAAAAATTTTCTTTATGGTCTCTCCTGAATTTTCTGTTCTCTCTGTCTCAGTTGTTCCATTACTCTGAGTAGCCTGGTTTATTCCGATAGGCATTTGGTCATTTAACTGCTCTGAGTAGGGGTCTCCTCTACGATTGCAGGAAAAGTCTGAACTGGATTCACTGTAGGGGCCTGCCTGAGGCCCCTCTGGGAGTTTCCCAAAGACTGAGGCAAAGTATTACCTTGTCTGTCCCTTGTTGATCTACATTCATTGGTCCAATGTCTTCCCTTACCACACCTTCTACATACTCCTGAAGGAAGGGGCATTCTGTTGCCATTGTTCCTTGAAGAAACATTGTTTCTAGAAATGCCCTGTTTACAGTCCCTTTTCAAATGTCCTTGCTTTCCACATCCAAAACATCTAACATTCCTCAAACCTCTTGAAATTGCTTCTCCTACCCACATATTATCATGATCATGAGCCTCAACATTAACCGTGTCTCTAATCCAATCTTCCAAGGGTGCAGATCTCGCCTTTAACGGCCTGATTATTCTCTTGCATGCTTCATTTGCATTCTCAAAAGCCAAAGATTCAATTATTATCTGGCTAGCTTCTGAATTTGGGACCATTCTCTTTACTGCTGAAGTCAGTCTTTGTAAGAAATCTGTGAAAGATTCTTTTGGGCCCTGTATAACCTTTGTAAATGACTCAGTTTTCTTCCCTGGTTCCTCAACTCTGTCCCATGCATTCATGGCTGCCATTCGACATAGAATTAGAGTTTGCATATCATACAAACATTGTGTTTGTACTGCAGCATATTGGCCTTCTCCAACAAGCTGATCCTGGAAGATTTGTATACCTCTATCACTACATTGTTTTGCTATGGTTTTAGCTTCCTGTTTGAACCACATTTGCCACTGGAGCTGCTGTCCGGGTTCTAGAACCGCCTGTGCCAGCTCCCGCCAGTCCTGTGGTATAATTCTATTATAAGTCGACCAGGAGTTTAACATTTGTTTTACATATGGAGAATGCATGCCATAAGATACTATTGCCTCCTTAAACCTTCGTAAGTCTAACATTTCAACTGGAGTCCAAATATTTTGTGTAGTCATTTGACCAGGCTGCTGTTGTATGGTTACTGGATAAATTAAGGGTGATTGTGTGAAAACAGGCTTTCTTTCTGTAACCTTATAATCCAATCCTGAAACAACTTCACTGTTAATTTCTTCTGTCTGAATCTGAATTTCTCTATAATTCATTTTAACAGGTTTAACAAGTTTTTCTAAAATTTTTATCCTGGCACCTAAATTGACTGTCTTTTTAAATTGTAAAATAAGGATAAGAAGAATAATAATGTACATAATTCGATCAACATTAATCTTCTCATATAGTTGTTCCATTACCATACTGCCTAAAATTTCAAACAAAGCCCAATTTTCTTCCAATGTACACATAAAACCCATTTTTTTTAAATGTGGAAAAAAATCTCTTTTAAATAGTTTCCTTTAAAATATCTGATATAAATGACTTACCAATTCTGCGCAGAACAGTAGAAATCCGAGGGAATTTCCAAACAGCTACCTAGCGTCCGAGGTGGGAATCCAGAGAGAGAAAGAGAGAAAGAGAGAAAGAGAGAAAGAGAGAAAGCGTAGCCACGTTCTGGCTAAAATCTTGAATCCAGCCGCTTCAATGTTCCGGTCTGAGCGGAGTCGAGCCTGGGCTCTGGCTTCCTTAAGCTCCGACCGACCACGTGCGCTGGCGTTTCAGCCAAAAGCAGCCTATCTGCAGTTGCGTGTAGCTACTGCAATTAGCGGTAGCTCCCGCAGGCCTGAGTTGTTTGTAGCACCGGCTTTTTAAGCAAGTAACTCCAGCTGCGGCTGTAACCGCTCGTAGCTAAGGCAGGTTGGGCCTGAGTCCTAAGCTGAGCTAGGCGCCGGTTAGGCCGGGGCTAAGCCTGAGCTAAGGAGCCGGGCCCGCTTGGGCGGGAAGCCGGACCCACTGCCAAGGCAAGCGGTTTTTTAATGAATTCTTGCCACGTTGGGCGCCAATTGTAGATGTATCTGGCTTGTTAAATAAGAAACACAGAACCGATTGCAGAGTTAAAAACCAAGAGGTCAGAGCAAAAGCGGAAAACCTTACCCTTCACTGCTTCTGCCGTTCTTCCTCTCCGCAAGAGACCTACTTCTGTGCGTCCTGTCTATTTAAAGACTTTCTGTTCTGTTTTCTCATTGGTTGTAAACCCAGCCACATGACCTCCTTGTCACTGCCTGTTTGTACAGACCTCCAGGTCTTCTATGGTTGGTATTGAGATTAAAGGCGTGTGTCTGCTATGCTGGCTATGTCCTTGAACACACAGAGATCCGCCTAGCTCTGCCTCCCAAGTGCTGGGATTAAGGGCGTGCCCCACTACTGCTCGGCTTCTGCTCTGGCTTGCTCTGACCTCAAGGCAACTTTATTGACATACAAATAAAATCACATTTCAATACAAATAAAATATCACTATACTCTGGTCTTAATTTCCCTTCACAAGCGGAGTTAAACCCCATGATCTGTGTCTTCCTACAAGCAAGAGTTAATTTCTGGTAAATCAAGTGAATTTTCGGCTTAAATGACTATACACAGTTCTCGAACCCAACGCGATTATCACTGTTAAGTAAAGAGCATTTATGTAAGAGGAGCTGTGGTCTGTATCATTTCATAAGCAGAGTTGAACTACATATAATCTGTATGAGTAGGAAAAACAGTTCTTTTTTTCTGGGCATGCTCATGGTTCGTAATGTATTGGAGACGCTGGAAAGAAGAGGATAATTCTTGCCTTAAAACAGAGTGTTTTATAGGGATGAGAATTTTGGTCTGAATTTGCCTTCAGAAACAGAGTAAAACCCCAGGATCTGTGTCTTCCTACAAGGAGGAGTTCATTTCAGGTAAACCCAGTGAATTTTGTGCTCAAAATATTTTTCTCAGTTCACCAACTAATATGCGATTCTCACTATTAAGTAAAGAGGATTTATGTAAATGGAGCTGTGGTTTGTATCAGTTTCATAAGCAGAGTTGAACTACATATGGTCTGCATGAGTAGGAAACACAGTTCTTTATTTCAGGGCATGCTCACGGTTCTTGCTGTATTTTATACTCTGGAAAGAAGAGCTTGCTTCTTGAGTTAAATCAGAGTGTGTTTCAGGGATGAGAACTGTGGTCTGAATTTACCTTCTCAAAAGGAGGTAAACCCCAGGATCTGTGTCTTCGTACATGCAAGTGTTCATTTCTGGTAAACCCAGGGAATTTTAGTCTCAAATGATTAATTGCAGTTCACAGTCCAAAACGCAATTCTCACTATAAACTAAAGAGGATTTATGTAAGAGGAGCTGTGCTTTGTATCAGTTTCATAAGCAGAGTTGAACTACATATGGTCCGCATGAGTAGGAAACACAGTTCTTTATTTCAGGGCATGCTCACAGTTCGTGCTGTATTTTATACTCTGGAAAGAAGAGCTTGCTTCTTGAGTTAAATCAGAGTGTGTTTCAGGGATGAGAACTCTGGTTTGAATTTCCCTTCAGAAATGGAGTTAAACCCCATGATCTGTGTCTTCCTACAAGCAAGAGTTCATTTTTGGTTAACCCAGTAAATTTTGGGCTCAAATGATTTTTCGCAGTTCAAGAACCCAACGCGATTCTCACTATTAACTAAAGACCATTTATGTAAGAGGAGCTGTGGTTTGTATCAGTTTCATAAGCAGAGTTGAACTACATATGGTCCATATGAGTAGGAAACAAAGTTCTTTTTTTCAAGGCATGCTAATATTTCTTGCTGTATTTCAGACTCCGGAAAGAAGAGCTTGCATTTTGCATTAAAACAGAGTGTGTTTCTGGGATGAGAACTCTGGTCCGAATGTCCCTTAAGAAATCGAGTTAAACCCCAGGATATGCGACTTCTTACAAGCAAGAGTTCATTTCTGGTAAACCAGTGTATTTTGGGCTCAAAATTTTTTTCACAGTTCACGAACCCAACGCTATCCTCACTATTAATTAAAGAGCATTTATGTAAGAGGAGCTGTGGTTTGTGTCAGTTTCATAAGCAGAGTAGAAAAACATATGGTCTGTATGAGTAGGAAACACAGTTCTTTTTTTCTGGGCATGCTCATGGTCCTTATTGTATTAGAGAAACTGGAAAGAAGAGGATGATTCTTGCGTTAAAACAGAGCGTTTTTCAGGGAAGAGAACTCTGGTCTGAATTTCCCTTCAGTAATGGAGTTAAACCCCAGGATATGCGTCTTCTTACAAGCAAGAGTTTATTTCTGGTAAACCCAGTGTATTTTGGGCTCAAAAGTATTTTCCGAGTTCACGAACCCAACGCGATTCTCATTATTAACTAATGAGCATTTATGTAAGAGGAGGTTTGGTTTGTATCATTTTCATAAGCAGAGTTGAACTACATATGGTGTGTAAGAGTAGGAAACACAGTTCTTTTTTCAGGATATGCTCATGGTTCTTGCTGTATTGGAGACGCTGGAAAGAGGAGCTTGCTTCTTCCATTACAACAGAGTTTGTTTCATGGATGAGAACTCTGGTCTGAATTTCCATTCAGAAACGAAGTTAAACCCCAGGATCTGTGTATTCTTACAAGCAATAGTTCATTTACGGTAAACTCAGTGAATTTTGGGCTCAAATGATTTTTCACAGTTCACAAATCCAACACGATTCACACTATTAACAAAAGAGCATTTATGTAAGAGGATTTGTGGTTTGTATCACTTTCATAAGCAGAGTTGAACTACATATGGTCTGTCTGAGAAGGAAACACAGTTCTTTTTTGAGGGCATGCTCATGGTTCTTGCTGTATTGGAGACACTGGATAGAAGAGCTTGCTTCTATGTTAAAACAGAGTGTTTTTCATGGATGAGAACTCTGGTCTGTATTTCCCCTCATAAACGGAGTTAAACCCCAGGATCTGTGTCTTCCTATAAGCAAGAGTTCATTTCTGGTAAACCGAGAGAATTTTGGGCTCAAATGGTTTTACACCGTTCTAGAACCCAACCCGATTATCACTATTAACTAAAGAGCATTTATGGTAGAGGACCTGTGGTTTGTATCAGTTTCATAAGCAGAGTTGAACTACATATGGTCCATATGAGTCGGAAACAAAGTTCTTTTTTTCTGGGCATGCTCATGGTTATTGCTGTATTTTAGACACTGGAAATAAGAGCTTGTTTTTGCGTTAAAACAGAGTGTGTTTCAGGGATGAGAACTCTGTTCTGAATTTCTCTTCAGAAACGGAGTTAAACCCCAGGATCTGTCCCTTCTACAAGACAGAGTTCATTTCTGGTAAACCAAGTGAATTTTGGGCTCAAATGATTTTACACAGTTCTAGAACCCAACGCGATTATGACCATTAACTAAAGAGCATTTATGTAAGAGGAGGTGTGGTCTGTATCAGTTTCATAAGCAGAGTTGAACTTCATATGGTCCGTATGAGTCGGAAACACTGTTCTTTTTTTCTGGACATGCTCATGGTTCTTGCTGTATTTGAGGCTCTGAAAAGTAGAGTGTGCTTCTTGGTGAAAAGAGAGTGTGTTTCAGGGATGAGAAATGTGTTCTGAATTTCCCTTCAGAAGTGGAGTTAAATCCAAGGATCCTTGTCTTCCTAAAAGCAAGAGTTCATTTCTGGTAAACCCAGTGAATTTTGGGCTCAAATGATATTTCGCCATTCACGAAACCAACGCGATTCTCACTATTAACTAAAGAGCATTTATGTAAGAGGAGCTGTGGTTTGTATCAGTTTCATTAGCAGAGTTGAACTATATATGGTCTGTATATGTAGGAAACACAGTTCTTTTTTTCTGAGCATGCTCATGGTTCTTACTCTATTGGAGACGTTGGAAAGAAGAGGATGAAACTTGCTTAAAAACAGAGTGTTTTTCAGGGATGGGAACTCTGATCTGAATTAGCCTTCATAAACGGAGTTAAACCACAGGATCAGTATCTTCCTACAAGCAAGAGCTCATTTCTGGTGAACCCAGTGAATTTTGGGCTCAAATGATTTTTCCAAATTCACCAACCCAACGCAATTCTCACTATTAACTAAAGAGGATTTATGTAAGAGGAGCTGTGTTTTGTATCAGTTTCAAAGCAGAGTTGAACTACATATGGTCTGTATGAGTAGGAAACACATTTCTTTTTCTCTGGGCATGCTCATGGTTCTTACTATATTGGAGACGCTGGAAAGAAGAGGATGATTCTTGCTTTAAAACAGAGTGTTTTTCAGAGATGAGAACTCTGGTCTGAATTTGCCTTCAGAAACGGAGTTAAACCCTAGGATCTGTGTCTTCCTACAAGCAAGAGTTCATTTCTGGTAAACCCTGTGAATTTTGTGCTCAAATGATTTTTAGCAGTTCACGAACCCAACGCGATTCTCACTATTAACTAAAGACCATTTATGTAAGAGGAGCTGTGGTTTGTATCAGTTTCATAAGCAGAGTTGAACTACATATGGTCCATATGAGTAGGAAACAAAGTTCTTTTTTTCAAGGCATGCTAATATTTCTTGCTGTATTTCAGACTCCGGAAAGAAGAGCTTGCATTTTGCATTAAAACAGAGTGTGTTTCTGGGATGAGAACTCTGGTCCGAATGTCCCTTAAGAAATCGAGTTAAACCCCAGGATATGCGACTTCTTACAAGCAAGAGTTCATTTCTGGTAAACCAGTGTATTTTGGGCTCAAAATTTTTTTCACAGTTCACGAACCCAACGCTATCCTCACTATTAATTAAAGAGCATTTATGTAAGAGGAGCTGTGGTTTGTGTCAGTTTCATAAGCAGAGTAGAAAAACATATGGTCTGTATGAGTAGGAAACACAGTTCTTTTTTTCTGGGCATGCTCATGGTCCTTATTGTATTAGAGAAACTGGAAAGAAGAGGATGATTCTTGCGTTAAAACAGAGCGTTTTTCAGGGAAGAGAACTCTGGTCTGAATTTCCCTTCAGTAATGGAGTTAAACCCCAGGATATGCGTCTTCTTACAAGCAAGAGTTTATTTCTGGTAAACCCAGTGTATTTTGGGCTCAAAAGTATTTTCCGAGTTCACGAACCCAACGCGATTCTCATTATTAACTAATGAGCATTTATGTAAGAGGAGGTTTGGTTTGTATCATTTTCATAAGCAGAGTTGAACTACATATGGTGTGTAAGAGTAGGAAACACAGTTCTTTTTTCAGGATATGCTCATGGTTCTTGCTGTATTGGAGACGCTGGAAAGAGGAGCTTGCTTCTTCCATTACAACAGAGTTTGTTTCATGGATGAGAACTCTGGTCTGAATTTCCATTCAGAAACGAAGTTAAACCCCAGGATCTGTGTATTCTTACAAGCAATAGTTCATTTACGGTAAACTCAGTGAATTTTGGGCTCAAATGATTTTTCACAGTTCACAAATCCAACACGATTCACACTATTAACAAAAGAGCATTTATGTAAGAGGATTTGTGGTTTGTATCACTTTCATAAGCAGAGTTGAACTACATATGGTCTGTCTGAGAAGGAAACACAGTTCTTTTTTGAGGGCATGCTCATGGTTCTTGCTGTATTGGAGACACTGGATAGAAGAGCTTGCTTCTATGTTAAAACAGAGTGTTTTTCATGGATGAGAACTCTGGTCTGTATTTCCCCTCATAAACGGAGTTAAACCCCAGGATCTGTGTCTTCCTATAAGCAAGAGTTCATTTCTGGTAAACCGAGAGAATTTTGGGCTCAAATGGTTTTACACCGTTCTAGAACCCAACCCGATTATCACTATTAACTAAAGAGCATTTATGGTAGAGGACCTGTGGTTTGTATCAGTTTCATAAGCAGAGTTGAACTACATATGGTCCATATGAGTCGGAAACAAAGTTCTTTTTTTCTGGGCATGCTCATGGTTATTGCTGTATTTTAGACACTGGAAATAAGAGCTTGTTTTTGCGTTAAAACAGAGTGTGTTTCAGGGATGAGAACTCTGTTCTGAATTTCTCTTCAGAAACGGAGTTAAACCCCAGGATCTGTCCCTTCTACAAGACAGAGTTCATTTCTGGTAAACCAAGTGAATTTTGGGCTCAAATGATTTTACACAGTTCTAGAACCCAACGCAATTATGACCATTAACTAAAGAGCATTTATGTAAGAGGAGGTGTGGTCTGTATCAGTTTCATAAGCAGAGTTGAACTTCATATGGTCCGTATGAGTCGGAAACACTGTTCTTTTTTTCTGGACATGCTCATGGTTCTTGCTGTATTTGAGGCTCTGAAAAGTAGAGTGTGCTTCTTGGTGAAAAGAGAGTGTGTTTCAGGGATGAGAAATGTGTTCTGAATTTCCCTTCAGAAGTGGAGTTAAATCCAAGGATCCTTGTCTTCCTAAAAGCAAGAGTTCATTTCTGGTAAACCCAGTGAATTTTGGGCTCAAATGATATTTCGCCATTCACGAAACCAACGCGATTCTCACTATTAACTAAAGAGCATTTATGTAAGAGGAGCTGTGGTTTGTATCAGTTTCATTAGCAGAGTTGAACTATATATGGTCTGTATATGTAGGAAACACAGTTCTTTTTTTCTGAGCATGCTCATGGTTCTTACTCTATTGGAGACGCTGGAAAGAAGAGGATGAAACTTGCTTAAAAACAGAGTGTTTTTCAGGGATGGGAACTCTGATCTGAATTAGCCTTCATAAACGGAGTTAAACCACAGGATCAGTATCTTCCTACAAGCAAGAGCTCATTTCTGGTGAACCCAGTGAATTTTGGGCTCAAATGATTTTTCCAAATTCACCAACCCAACGCAATTCTCACTATTAACTAAAGAGGATTTATGTAAGAGGAGCTGTGTTTTGTATCAGTTTCAAAGCAGAGTTGAACTACATATGGTCTGTATGAGTAGGAAACACATTTCTTTTTCTCTGGGCATGCTCATGGTTCTTACTATATTGGAGACGCTGGAAAGAAGAGGATGATTCTTGCTTTAAAACAGAGTGTTTTTCAGAGATGAGAACTCTGTTCTGAATATGCCTTCAGAAACGGAGTTAAACCACAGGATCAGTGTCTTCCTACAAGCAAGAGTTCATTTCTGGTAAACCCAGTGAATTTTTGGCTCATATGATTTTACACAGTTCACCAACCCAGCGCGATTCTCACTATTAACCAAAGAGCATTTACTTAAGAGGTCCTGTGGTATGTATCAGTTTCATAAGCAGAGATGATCTACATATGGTCTGTATGAGTAGGAAAAACAGTTCTTTTTTTCTGTGCGTGCTCATGGTTCTTGCTGTATTGGAGACGCTGGAAAGAAGAGGATGAATCTTGCCGTAAATCTGAGTGTTTTTCAGGGATGAGAACTCTGGTATGAATTTCCCTTCAGATACGGAGTTAAACCCCAGGATCTGTGTCTTCCTACAAGCAAGAGTTCATTTCTGGTAAACCCAGTGAATTTTGGGCTCAAATAATTTTTCGCAGTTCACGAAACCAACGCGATTCTCACTATTAACTAAAGAGCATTTATGTAAGAGGAGCTGTGGTTTGTATCAGTTTCATAAGCAGAGTAGAACTACATATGGTCCACGTGAGTAGGAAACCCAGTTCTTTTATCAAGGCATGCTCATGGTTCTCACTGTATTTTAGACTCTGGAAAGAAGAGCTTGCTTTTTGCATTAAAACAGAGTGTGTTTCTGAGATGAGAACTCTGGTCTGAATTTCCCTTCAGAAACTGACTTAAAACCCAGGATCTGTGTCTTCTACAAGCAAGAGTTCATTTCTGGTAATCCCAGTGAATTTTGGGCTCTAATGATTTTTTCGCTGTTCACGAACACAACGCAATTCTCACTATTAACTAAAGAGGATTTATGTAAGAGTAGCTGTGTTTTGTATCAGTTTCATAAGCAGAGTTGAACTACATATGGTCAGTATGAGTAGGAAACTCATTTCTTTTTTTCTGGACATGCTCATGGTTCTTACTGTATTGGAGACTCTGGGAAGAAGAGGATGATTCTAGCTTTAAAACAGACTGTGTTTCAGGGATGAGAACTCTGGTCTGAATTTGCCTTCAGAAACGGAGTTATACCACAGGATCAGAGTCTTCCTACAAGCAAGAGTTCATTTCTGTTAAACACAGTGAATTTTGGGCTCAAATGATTTTTCGCAGTTCATGAATCCAACGTGATTCTCACGATTAACTAAAGAGCTCTTATATTAGAGGAGCTGTGGTTTGTATCAGTTTCATAAGCAGAGTTGATCTACATATGGTCTGTATGAGTAGGAAACACAGTTCTTTTTTGAGGGCATGCTTATGGTTCTTCCTTTATTGGAGACGCTTGAAAGAAGAGCTTGCTTCTTGCAATAAAACAGTGTGTGTTTCATGGATGAGAACTCTGGTTTGAATTTCCCTTCAGAAACGGAGTTTAAACCCATGATCTGTGTCTTCCTACAGGCAAGGGTGCATTTCTGGTAAACCCAGTGATTTTTGATTCAAATGATTTTTAGCAGTTCACGAACCTAACCTGATTTTCACTATTAACTAAAGTGGATTTATGTAAGAGGAGCTGTGGTGTGTATCAGCTTCATAAGCAGAGTTGAACTACATATGGTCTGTATGAATAGGAAACACAGTTCTTTTTTTCTAGGGAATCTCGTGGTTCTTACTGTATTGGAGACGCTGGAAAGAGGAGGATGATTCTTGTCTTAAAACAGAGTGTTTTTCAGGGAAGAGAGCTCTGGTCTGAATTTGCCTTCAGAAACGGAGTTAAACCCCAGGATGTTTGTCTTCCTACAAGCAAGTGTTCATTTCTGGTAAACCCAGTGAATTTTGGGTTCAAATGATTTTTCGCTGTTCACGAACCCAACGCGATTCTCACTATTAACTAAAGATCATTTATGTAAGAGGAGCAGTGGTTTGTGTCAGTTTCTTAGGCAGAGTTGAACTACATATGGTCCGTATGAGTAGGAAATACAGTTCATTTTTGAAGGCATGCTCATTGATCTTGCTGTATTTTAGACTCTGGAAAGAAGATCTTGATTTTGCGTTAAAACAGAGTGTTTTTCAGGTATGAAAACTATGGTCTGAATTTCCATTCAGAAACCGAGTTAAACACCAGGATCTCTGCCTTTTTTCTGAGCATGCTCATGGTGCTTGCTGGATTGGAGATGCTGGAAAGAGGAGCTTGCTTCTTGCGTGAAAACAGAGTGTGTTTCATGGATGAGAACTCTGGTCTGAATTTGCCTTCAGAAACGGAATTAAAACCCACGATCTGTGTCTTCCTACAAGCAAGGGTGCATTTCTGGTAAACCCAGTGATTTTTGGTTCAAATGATTTTTAGCAGTTCACAGACCAAAACGCAATTCTCACTATTAACTAAAGAGGATTTTTGTAAGAGGAGCTGTGGTTTGTATCAGTTTCATAAGCAGAGTTGCACTACATATGGTCCGCATGAGTAGGAAACACAGTTCTTTATTTCAGGGCATGCTCACGGTTCTTGCTGTATTTTATACTCTGGAAAGAAGAGCTTGCTTCTTGAGTTAAATCAGAGTGTGTTTCAGGGATGAGAACTCTGGTTTGAATTTCAAGTCAGAAATGGAGTTAAACCCCACGATCAGTGTCTTCCTACAAGCAAGAGTTCATTTTTGGTTAACCCAGTAAATTTTGGGCTCAAATGATTTTTCCCATTTCATGAACCCAATGCGATTCTCACTATTATCTAAAGAACATTTATGTAAGCAGAGCTGTGGTTTGTATCAGTTTCATAAGCAGAGTTGAACTACATATGATCCGTATGAGTAGGAAACACAGTTCTTTTTTTCAGGGCATGCTCATGGTTCTTGCTGTATTGGAGACGCTGGAAAGAAGAGTTTGCTTCTTGCATTAAAACAGGGTGTGTTTCATGGATGAGAACTCTGGTCTTAATTTCCCTTCACAAGCGGAGTTAAACCCCATGATCTATGTCTTCCTACAAGCAAGAGTTAATTTCTGGTAAACCAAGGGAATTTTTGGCTCAAATGACTATACACGGTTCTAGAACCCAACATGATTATCACTATTAAGTAAAGAACATTTATGTAAGAGGAGCTGTGTTCTGTATTATTTCATAAGCAGAGTTGAACTACATATAGTCTGTATGAGTAGGAAACACAGTTCTTTTTTTCTGGGCATGCTCATGGTTCGTACTGTATTGGAGACGCTGGAAATAAGAGGATGATTCTTGCCTTAAAACAGAGTGTTTTTCAGGGATGAGAATTCTGGTCTTAATTTGCCCTCAGAAACGGAGTAAAACCCCAGGATCTGTGTCTTCCTACAAGCTGGAGTTCATTTCAGGTAAACCCAGCGAATTTTGGGCTCAAATGTTTTTCTGCAGTTCAAGAACCCAACGCGATTCTCACTATTAAGTAAAGGGCATTTATGTAAGAGGAGCTGTGGTTTGTATCAGTTTCATAAGCAGAGTTGAACTACATATGGTCCACATGAGTAGGAAACACAGTTCTTTATTTCAGGGCATGCTCACGGTTCTTGCTGTATTTTATACTCTGGAAAGAAGAGCTTGCTTCTTGAGTTAAATCAGAGTGTGTTTCATGGATGAGAACTCTGGTCTTAATTTCCCTTCACAAGCGGAGTTAAACCCCATGATCTGTGTCTTCCTACAAGCAGGAGCTCATTTCTGGTAAACCAAGTGAATTTTCGGCTCAAATGACTATACAGATTTCTAGAACACAACGCGATTATCACTACTAACTAAAGAGCATTTATGTAAGAGGAGCTGTTGTCTGTATCATTTCATAAGCAGAGTTGATCTACATATGGTCCGTATGAGTAGAAAACACAGTTCTTTTTTTCAGTGCATGCTCATTTTTCTTGCTGTATTGGAGACGCTGGAAAGAAGAGCTTGCTTCTTGCATTAAAACAGGGTTTGTTTCATGGATGAGAACTCTGGTCTTAATTTCCCTTCACAAACAGAGTTAAACCCCATGATCTTGTCTTCCTACAAGCAAGAGTTAATTTCTGGTAAACCAAGTGAATTTTTGGCTCAAATGACTATACACAGTTCTACAACCCAGCACGATTATCAGTATTAAGTAAAGAACATTTATGTAAGAGGAGCTGTGTTCTGTATTATTTCATAAGCAGAGTTGAACTACATATAGTCCGTATGAGTAGGAAACACAGTTCTTTTTTTCTGGGCATGCTCATGTTTCGTACTGTATTGGAGACGCTGGAAATAAGAGGATGATTTTTGCCTTAAAACAGAGTGTTTTTCAGGGATGAGAATTCTGGTCTTAATTTGCCCTCAGAAACGGAGTAAAACTCAAGGATCTGTGTCTTTCTACAAGCAGGAGTTCATTTCAGGCAAACCCAGTGAATTTTGGGCTCAAATGATTTTTCACAGTTCAAGAACCCAACGCGATTCTCACTATTAAGTAAAGGGCATTTATGTAAGAGGAGCTGTTGTTTGTATCAGTTTCATAAGCAGAGTTGAACTACATATGGTCCGCATGAGTAGGAAACACAGTTCTTTATTTCAGGGCATGCTCACGGTTCTTGCTGTATTTTATACTCTGGAAAGAAGAGCTTGCTTCTTGAGTTAAATCAGAGTGTGTTTCCGGGATGAGAACTCTGGTCTGAATTTACCTTCTTAAACGGAGGTAAACCCCAGGATCTGTGTCTTCGTACATGCAAGTGTTCATTTCTGGTAAACCCAGGGAATTTTAGTCTCAAATGATTAATTGCAGTTCACAGACCAAAACGCAATTCTCACTATTAACTTAAGAGGATTTATGTAAGAGGAGCTGTGCTTTGTATCAGTTTCATAAGCAGAGTTGAACTACATATGGTCCGCATGAGTAGGAAACACAGTTCTTTATTTCAGGGCATGCTCACAGTTCGTGCTGTATTTTATACTCTGGAAAGAAGAGCTTGCTTCTTGAGTTAAATCAGAGTGTGTTTCAGGGATGAGAACTCTGGTTTGAATTTCCCTTCAGAAATGGAGTTAAACCCCATGATCTGTGTCTTCCTACAAGCAAGAGTTCATTTTTGGTTAACCCAGTAAATTTTGGGCTCAAATGATTTTTCGCAGTTCAAGAACCCAACGCGATTCTCACTATTAAGTAAAGGGCATTTATGTAAGAGGAGCTGTGATTTGTATCAGTTTCATAAGCAGAGTTGAACTACATATGGTCCGTATGAGTAGGAAACACAGTTCTTTTTTTCAGGGCATGCTCATGGTTGTTGCTGTATTGGAGATGCTGGAAAGAAGAGCTTGCTACTTGCATTAAAACAGGGTGTGTTTCATGGATGAGAACTCTGGTCTTAATTTCCCTTCACAAGCGGAGTTAAACCCCATGATCTGTGTCTTCCTACAAGCAAGAGTTAATTTCTGGTAAATCAAGTGAATTTTCGGCTTAAATGACTATACACAGTTCTCGAACCCAACGCGATTATCACTGTTAAGTAAAGAGCATTTATGTAAGAGGAGCTGTGGTCTGTATCATTTCATAAGCAGAGTTGAACTACATATAATCTGTATGAGTAGGAAAAACAGTTCTTTTTTTTTGGGCATGCTCATGGTTCGTAATGTATTGGAGACGCTGGAAAGAAGAGGATAATTCTTGCCTTAAAACAGAGTGTTTTATAGGGATGAGAATTTTGGTCTGAATTTGCCTTCAGAAACAGAGTAAAACCCCAGGATCTGTGTCTTCCTACAAGGAGGAGTTCATTTCAGGTAAACCCAGTGAATTTTGTGCTCAAAATATTTTTCTCAGTTCACCAACTAATATGCGATTCTCACTATTAAGTAAAGAGGATTTATGTAAATGGAGCTGTGGTTTGTATCAGTTTCATAAGCAGAGTTGAACTACATATGGTCTGCATGAGTAGGAAACACAGTTCTTTATTTCAGGGCATGCTCACGGTTCTTGCTGTATTTTATACTCTGGAAAGAAGAGCTTGCTTCTTGAGTTAAATCAGAGTGTGTTTCAGGGATGAGAACTGTGGTCTGAATTTACCTTCTCAAAAGGAGGTAAACCCCAGGATCTGTGTCTTCGTACATGCAAGTGTTCATTTCTGGTAAACCCAGGGAATTTTAGTCTCAAATGATTAATTGCAGTTCACAGTCCAAAACGCAATTCTCACTATAAACTAAAGAGGATTTATGTAAGAGGAGCTGTGCTTTGTATCAGTTTCATAAGCAGAGTTGAACTACATATGGTCCGCATGAGTAGGAAACACAGTTCTTTATTTCAGGGCATGCTCACAGTTCGTGCTGTATTTTATACTCTGGAAAGAAGAGCT
Source organism: Onychomys leucogaster (assembly GCA_949786385.1). Classification (NCBI taxonomy): domain Eukaryota; kingdom Metazoa; phylum Chordata; class Mammalia; order Rodentia; family Cricetidae; genus Onychomys; species Onychomys leucogaster. The sequence goes on from CATKUP010000351.1 coordinate 88,911, forward strand.
TGCTTCTTGAGTTAAATCAGAGTGTGTTTCAGGGATGAGAACTCTGGTTTGAATTTCCCTTCAGAAATGGAGTTAAACCCCATGATCTGTGTCTTCCTACAAGCAAGAGTTCATTTTTGGTTAACCCAGTAAATTTTGGGCTCAAATGATTTTTCGCAGTTCAAGAACCCAACGCGATTCTCACTATTAACTAAAGACCATTTATGTAAGAGGAGCTGTGGTTTGTATCAGTTTCATAAGCAGAGTTGAACTACATATGGTCCATATGAGTAGGAAACAAAGTTCTTTTTTTCAAGGCATGCTAATATTTCTTGCTGTATTTCAGACTCCGGAAAGAAGAGCTTGCATTTTGCATTAAAACAGAGTGTGTTTCTGGGATGAGAACTCTGGTCCGAATGTCCCTTAAGAAATCGAGTTAAACCCCAGGATATGCGACTTCTTACAAGCAAGAGTTCATTTCTGGTAAACCAGTGTATTTTGGGCTCAAAATTTTTTTCACAGTTCACGAACCCAACGCTATCCTCACTATTAATTAAAGAGCATTTATGTAAGAGGAGCTGTGGTTTGTGTCAGTTTCATAAGCAGAGTAGAAAAACATATGGTCTGTATGAGTAGGAAACACAGTTCTTTTTTTCTGGGCATGCTCATGGTCCTTATTGTATTAGAGAAACTGGAAAGAAGAGGATGATTCTTGCGTTAAAACAGAGCGTTTTTCAGGGAAGAGAACTCTGGTCTGAATTTCCCTTCAGTAATGGAGTTAAACCCCAGGATATGCGTCTTCTTACAAGCAAGAGTTTATTTCTGGTAAACCCAGTGTATTTTGGGCTCAAAAGTATTTTCCGAGTTCACGAACCCAACGCGATTCTCATTATTAACTAATGAGCATTTATGTAAGAGGAGGTTTGGTTTGTATCATTTTCATAAGCAGAGTTGAACTACATATGGTGTGTAAGAGTAGGAAACACAGTTCTTTTTTCAGGATATGCTCATGGTTCTTGCTGTATTGGAGACGCTGGAAAGAGGAGCTTGCTTCTTCCATTACAACAGAGTTTGTTTCATGGATGAGAACTCTGGTCTGAATTTCCATTCAGAAACGAAGTTAAACCCCAGGATCTGTGTATTCTTACAAGCAATAGTTCATTTACGGTAAACTCAGTGAATTTTGGGCTCAAATGATTTTTCACAGTTCACAAATCCAACACGATTCACACTATTAACAAAAGAGCATTTATGTAAGAGGATTTGTGGTTTGTATCACTTTCATAAGCAGAGTTGAACTACATATGGTCTGTCTGAGAAGGAAACACAGTTCTTTTTGGAGGGCATGCTCATGGTTCTTGCTGTATTGGAGACACTGGATAGAAGAGCTTGCTTCTATGTTAAAACAGAGTGTTTTTCATGGATGAGAACTCTGGTCTGTATTTCCCCTCATAAACGGAGTTAAACCCCAGGATCTGTGTCTTCCTATAAGCAAGAGTTCATTTCTGGTAAACCGAGAGAATTTTGGGCTCAAATGGTTTTACACCGTTCTAGAACCCAACCCGATTATCACTATTAACTAAAGAGCATTTATGGTAGAGGACCTGTGGTTTGTATCAGTTTCATAAGCAGAGTTGAACTACATATGGTCCATATGAGTCGGAAACAAAGTTCTTTTTTTCTGGGCATGCTCATGGTTATTGCTGTATTTTAGACACTGGAAATAAGAGCTTGTTTTTGCGTTAAAACAGAGTGTGTTTCAGGGATGAGAACTCTGTTCTGAATTTCTCTTCAGAAACGGAGTTAAACCCCAGGATCTGTCCCTTCTACAAGACAGAGTTCATTTCTGGTAAACCAAGTGAATTTTGGGCTCAAATGATTTTACACAGTTCTAGAACCCAACGCGATTATGACCATTAACTAAAGAGCATTTATGTAAGAGGAGGTGTGGTCTGTATCAGTTTCATAAGCAGAGTTGAACTTCATATGGTCCGTATGAGTCGGAAACACTGTTCTTTTTTTCTGGACATGCTCATGGTTCTTGCTGTATTTGAGGCTCTGAAAAGTAGAGTGTGCTTCTTGGTGAAAAGAGAGTGTGTTTCAGGGATGAGAAATGTGTTCTGAATTTCCCTTCAGAAGTGGAGTTAAATCCAAGGATCCTTGTCTTCCTAAAAGCAAGAGTTCATTTCTGGTAAACCCAGTGAATTTTGGGCTCAAATGATATTTCGCCATTCACGAAACCAACGCGATTCTCACTATTAACTAAAGAGCATTTATGTAAGAGGAGCTGTGGTTTGTATCAGTTTCATTAGCAGAGTTGAACTATATATGGTCTGTATATGTAGGAAACACAGTTCTTTTTTTCTGAGCATGCTCATGGTTCTTACTCTATTGGAGACGCTGGAAAGAAGAGGATGAAACTTGCTTAAAAACAGAGTGTTTTTCAGGGATGGGAACTCTGATCTGAATTAGCCTTCATAAACGGAGTTAAACCACAGGATCAGTATCTTCCTACAAGCAAGAGCTCATTTCTGGTGAACCCAGTGAATTTTGGGCTCAAATGATTTTTCCAAATTCACCAACCCAACGCAATTCTCACTATTAACTAAAGAGGATTTATGTAAGAGGAGCTGTGTTTTGTATCAGTTTCAAAGCAGAGTTGAACTACATATGGTCTGTATGAGTAGGAAACACATTTCTTTTTCTCTGGGCATGCTCATGGTTCTTACTATATTGGAGACGCTGGAAAGAAGAGGATGATTCTTGCTTTAAAACAGAGTGTTTTTCAGAGATGAGAACTCTGTTCTGAATATGCCTTCAGAAACGGAGTTAAACCACAGGATCAGTGTCTTCCTACAAGCAAGAGTTCATTTCTGGTAAACCCAGTGAATTTTTGGCTCATATGATTTTACACAGTTCACCAACCCAGCGCGATTCTCACTATTAACCAAAGAGCATTTACTTAAGAGGTCCTGTGGTATGTATCAGTTTCATAAGCAGAGATGATCTACATATGGTCTGTATGAGTAGGAAAAACAGTTCTTTTTTTCTGGGCGTGCTCATGGTTCTTGCTGTATTGGAGACGCTGGAAAGAAGAGGATGAATCTTGCCGTAAATCTGAGTGTTTTTTCAGGGATGAGACTCTGGTATGAAATTTCCCTCAGATACGGAGTTAAACCCCAGGATCTGTGTCTTCTACAAGCAAGAGTTCATTTCTGGTTAACCCAGTGAATTTTGGGCTCAAATATTTTTCGCAGTTCACGAAACCAACGCGATTCTCACATTAACTATAAGAGCATTTATGTAAGAGGAGCTGTGGTTTGTATCAGTTCATAAGCAGGAGTAGAACTACATATGGTCCACGTGAGTAGGAAACCCAGTTCTTTTATCAAGGCATGCTCATGGTTCTCACTGTTTTTTAGACTCTGGAAAGAAGAGCTTGCTTTTTGCATTAAACAGAGTGTGTTTCTGAGATGAGACTCTGGTCTGAATTTCCCTTCAGAAACTGACTTAAAACCAGGATCTGTGTCCTTCTACAAGCAAGAGTTCATTTCTGGTAATCCCAGTGAATTTTGGGCTCTAATGATTTTTTTCGCTAGTTCACGAACACAACGCAATTCTCACTATTAACTAAAGAGGATTTATGTAAGAGTAGCTGTGTTTTGTATCAGTTTCATAAGCAGAGTTGAACTACATATGGTCAGTAACTGAGTAGGAACTCATTTCTTTTTTCTGGACATGCTCATGGTTCTTACTGTATTGGAGGACTCTGGGAAGAAGAGGATGATTCTAGCTTTAAAACAGGACTGTGTTTCAGGGATGAGAACTCTGGTCTGAATTTGCCTTCAGAAACGGAGTTATACACATCAGGCATCGGAGTCTTCCTACAAGCAAGAGTTCATTCTGTTAAACACAGTGAATTTTTGGGCTCAAATGATTTTTCGCAGTTCATGAATCCAACGTGATTCTCACGATTAACTAAAGAGCTCTTATATTAGAGGAGCTGTGGTTTGTATCAGTTTCATAAGCAGAGTTGATCTACATATGGTCTGTATTGAGTAGGAAACACAGTTCTTTTTGAGGGCATGCTTATGGTTCTTCCTTTATTGGAGACGCTTGAAAGAAGAGCTTGCTTCTTGCAATAAAACAGTGTGTGTTTCATGATGAGAACTCTGTTTGAATTTCCCTTCGAAAACGGAGTTTAAACCCATGATCTGTGTCTTCCTACAGGCAAGGGTGCATTTCTGGTAAACCCAGTGATTTTTGATTCAATGATTTTAGGCAGTTCACGAACCTAACCATGATTTTCACTATTAAACTAAAGTGGATTTATGTAAGAGGAGCTGTGGTGTGTATCAGCTTCATAAGCAGAGTTGAACTACATATGGTCTGTATGAATAGGAAACACAGTTCGTTTTTTCTAGGGAATCTCGTGGTTTCTTACTGGTATTGGAGACGCTGGAAAGAGGAGGATGATTCTTGTCTTAAAACAAGAGTGTTTTTCAGGGAAGAGAGCTCTGGTCTGAATTTGCCTTCAGAAACGGAAGTTAAACCCCGAGGATGTTTGTCTTCCTACAAGCAAGTGTTCATTTCTGGTAAACCCAGTGAATTTTGGGTTCAAATGATTTTTCGCTGTTCACGAACCCAACGCGATTCTCACTATTAACTAAAGATCATTTATGTAAGAGGAGCAGTGGTTTGTGTCGTTTCTTAGGCAGAGTTGAACTACATATGGTCCGTATGAGTAGGAAATACAGTTCATTTTTTGAAGGCATGCTCATTGATCTTGCTGTATTTTAGACTCTGGAAGAAGAAGATCTTGATTTTGCGTTAAAACAGAGTGTTTTTCAGGTATGAAAACTATGGTCCTGAATTTCCATTCAGAAACCGAGTTAAACACCAGGATCTCTGCCTTTTTTCTGAGCCATGCTCATGGTGCTTGCTGGATTGGAGATGCTGGAAAGAGGAGCTTGCTTCTTGCGTTGAAAACAGAGTGTGTTTCATGGGATGAGAACTCTGGTCTGAATTTGCCTTCAGAAACGGAATTAAAACCCACGATCTGTGTCTTTCCTACAAGCAAGGGTGCATTTCTGGTAAACCCAGTGATTCTTTGGTTCAAATGATTTTTAGCAGTTCACCAGACCAAAACGCAATTCTCACTATTAACTAAAGAGGATTTTTGTAAGAGGAGCTGTGGTTTGTATCAGTTTCATAAGCAGAGTTGCACTACATATGGTCCGCATGAGTAGGAAACACAGTCTTTATTTCAGGGCATGCTCACGGTTCTTGCTGTATTTTTATACTCTGGAAAGAAGAGCTTGCTTCTTGAGTTAAATCAGAGTGTGTTTTCAGGGATGAGAACTCTGGTTTGAATTTCAAGTCAGAAATGGAGTTAAACCCCATGATCAGTGTCTTCCTACAAGCAAGAGTTCATTTTTGGTTAACCCAGTAAAATTTTGGGCTCAAATGATTTTTCCCATTTCATGAACCCAATGCGATTCTCACTATTATCTAAAGAACATTTATGTAAGCAGAGCTGTGGTTTGTATCAGTTTCATAAGCAGAGTTGAACTACATATGATCCGTATGAGTAGGAAACACAGTTCTTTTTTTCAGGGCATGCTCATGGTTCTTGCTGTATTGGAGACGCTGGAAAGAAGAGTTTGCTTCTTGCATTAAAACAGGGTGTGTTTCATGGATGAGAACTCTGGTCTTAATTTCCCTTCACAAGCGGAGTTAAACCCCATGATCTATGTCTTCCTACAAGCAAGAGTTAATTTCTGGTAAACCAAGGGAATTTTTGGCTCAAATGACTATACACGGTTCTAGAACCCAACATGATTATCACTATTAAGTAAAGAACATTTATGTAAGAGGAGCTGTGTTGTCTGTATTATTTCATAAGCAGAGTTGAACTACATATAGTCTGTATGAGTAGGAAACACAGTTCTTTTTTTCTGGGCATGCTCATGGTTCTTACTCTGTATTGGAGACGGCTGGAAATAAGAGTGATGATCTTGCTCTTAAAACAGAGTGTTTTTCAGGGATGAGAATTCTGTCTTAATTTGCCCTCAGTAACGGAGTTAAAACCCCAGGATCTGTGTCTTCCTACATGCTGGGAGTTCATTTCAGGTAAACCAGCGAATTTTGGGCTCAAATGTTTTTCTGCAGTTCAAGAACCAACGCGATTCTCACTATTAAGTAAAGGGCATTTATGTAAGAGGAGCTGTGGTTTGTATCAGTTTCATAAGCAGAGTTGAACTACATATGGTCCACATTAGTAGGAAACACAGTTCTTTATTTCAGGGCATGCTCCACGGTTCTTGCTGTATTTTATACTCTGCTGAAAGAAGAGCTTGCTTCTTGAGTTAAATCAGAGTGTGTTTCATGGATGAAGAAGCGGAGTTAAACCCCATGATCTGTGTCTTCCTACAAGCAGGAGCTCATTTCTGGTAAACCAAGTGAATTTTCGGCTCAAATGACTATACAGATTTCTAGAACACAACGCGATTATCACTACTAACTAAAGAGCATTTATGTAAGAGGAGCTGTTGTCTGTATCATTTCATAAGCAGAGTTGATCTACATATGGTCCGTATGAGTAGAAAACACAGTTCTTTTTTTCAGTGCATGCTCATTTTTCTTGCTGTATTGGAGACGCTGGAAAGAAGAGCTTGCTTCTTGCATTAAAACAGGGTTTGTTTCATGGATGAGAACTCTGGTCTTAATTTCCCTTCACAAACAGAGTTAAACCCCATGATCTTGTCTTCCTACAAGCAAGAGTTAATTTCTGGTAAACCAAGTGAATTTTTGGCTCAAATGACTATACACAGTTCTACAACCCAGCACGATTATCAGTATTAAGTAAAGAACATTTATGTAAGAGGAGCTGTGTTCTGTATTATTTCATAAGCAGAGTTGAACTACATATAGTCCGTATGAGTAGGAAACACAGTTCTTTTTTTCTGGGCATGCTCATGTTTCGTACTGTATTGGAGACGCTGGAAATAAGAGGATGATTTTTGCCTTAAAACAGAGTGTTTTTCAGGGATGAGAATTCTGGTCTTAATTTGCCCTCAGAAACGGAGTAAAACTCAAGGATCTGTGTCTTTCTACAAGCAGGAGTTCATTTCAGGCAAACCCAGTGAATTTTGGGCTCAAATGATTTTTCACAGTTCAAGAACCCAACGCGATTCTCACTATTAAGTAAAGGGCATTTATGTAAGAGGAGCTGTTGTTTGTATCAGTTTCATAAGCAGAGTTGAACTACATATGGTCCGCATGAGTAGGAAACACAGTTCTTTATTTCAGGGCATGCTCACGGTTCTTGCTGTATTTTATACTCTGGAAAGAAGAGCTTGCTTCTTGAGTTAAATCAGAGTGTGTTTCCGGGATGAGAACTCTGGTCTGAATTTACCTTCTTAAACGGAGGTAAACCCCAGGATCTGTGTCTTCGTACATGCAAGTGTTCATTTCTGGTAAACCCAGGGAATTTTAGTCTCAAATGATTAATTGCAGTTCACAGACCAAAACGCAATTCTCACTATTAACTTAAGAGGATTTATGTAAGAGGAGCTGTGCTTTGTATCAGTTTCATAAGCAGAGTTGAACTACATATGGTCCGCATGAGTAGGAAACACAGTTCTTTATTTCAGGGCATGCTCACAGTTCGTGCTGTATTTTATACTCTGGAAAGAAGAGCTTGCTTCTTGAGTTAAATCAGAGTGTGTTTCAGGGATGAGAACTCTAGTTTGAATTTCCCTTCAGAAATGGAGTTAAACCCCATGATCTGTGTCTTCCTACAAGCAAGAGTTCATTTTTGGTTAACCCAGTAAATTTTGGGCTCAAATGATTTTTCGCAGTTCAAGAACCCAACGCGATTCTCACTATTAAGTAAAGGGCATTTATGTAAGAGGAGCTGTGGTTTGTATCAGTTTCATAAGCAGAGTTGAACTACATATGGTCCGTATGAGTAGGAAACACAGTTCTTTTTTTCAGGGCATGCTCATGGTTGTTGCTGTATTGGAGATGCTGGAAAGAAGAGCTTGCTACTTGCATTAAAACAGGGTGTGTTTCATGGATGAGAACTCTGGTCTTAATTTCCCTTCACAAGCGGAGTTAAACCCCATGATCTGTGTCTTCCTACAAGCAAGAGTTAATTTCTGGTAAATCAAGTGAATTTTCGGCTTAAATGACTATACACAGTTCTCGAACCCAACGCGATTATCACTGTTAAGTAAAGAGCATTTATGTAAGAGGAGCTGTGGTCTGTATCATTTCATAAGCAGAGTTGAACTACATATAATCTGTATGAGTAGGAAAAACAGTTCTTTTTTTCTGGGCATGCTCATGGTTCGTAATGTATTGGAGACGCTGGAAAGAAGAGGATAATTCTTGCCTTAAAACAGAGTGTTTTATAGGGATGAGAATTTTGGTCTGAATTTGCCTTCAGAAACAGAGTAAAACCCCAGGATCTGTGTCTTCCTACAAGGAGGAGTTCATTTCAGGTAAACCCAGTGAATTTTGTGCTCAAAATATTTTTCTCAGTTCACCAACTAATATGCGATTCTCACTATTAAGTAAAGAGGATTTATGTAAATGGAGCTGTGGTTTGTATCAGTTTCATAAGCAGAGTTGAACTACATATGGTCTGCATGAGTAGGAAACACAGTTCTTTATTTCAGGGCATGCTCACGGTTCTTGCTGTATTTTATACTCTGGAAAGAAGAGCTTGCTTCTTGAGTTAAATCAGAGTGTGTTTCAGGGATGAGAACTGTGGTCTGAATTTACCTTCTCAAAAGGAGGTAAACCCCAGGATCTGTGTCTTCGTACATGCAAGTGTTCATTTCTGGTAAACCCAGGGAATTTTAGTCTCAAATGATTAATTGCAGTTCACAGTCCAAAACGCAATTCTCACTATAAACTAAAGAGGATTTATGTAAGAGGAGCTGTGCTTTGTATCAGTTTCATAAGCAGAGTTGAACTACATATGGTCCGCATGAGTAGGAAACACAGTTCTTTATTTCAGGGCATGCTCACAGTTCGTGCTGTATTTTATACTCTGGAAAGAAGAGCTTGCTTCTTGAGTTAAATCAGAGTGTGTTTCAGGGATGAGAACTCTGGTTTGAATTTCCCTTCAGAAATGGAGTTAAACCCCATGATCTGTGTCTTCCTACAAGCAAGAGTTCATTTTTGGTTAACCCAGTAAATTTTGGGCTCAAATGATTTTTCGCAGTTCAAGAACCCAACGCGATTCTCACTATTAAGTAAAGGGCATTTATGTAAGAGGAGCTGTGGTTTGTGTCAGTTTCATAAGCAGAGTTGAACTACATATGGTCCGTATGAGTAGGAAACACAGTTCTTTTTTTCAGGGCATGCTCATGGTTGTTGCTGTATTGGAGATGCTGGAAAGAAGAGCTTGCTACTTGCATTAAAACAGGGTGTGTTTCATGGATGAGAACTCTGGTCTTAATTTCCCTTCACAAGCGGAGTTAAACCCCATGATCTGTGTCTTCCTACAAGCAAGAGTTAATTTCTGGTAAATCAAGTGAATTTTCGGCTTAAATGACTATACACAGTTCTCGAACCCAACGCGATTATCACTGTTAAGTAAAGAGCATTTATGTAAGAGGAGCTGTGGTCTGTATCATTTCATAAGCAGAGTTGAACTACATATAATCTGTATGAGTAGGAAAAACAGTTCTTTTTTTCTGGGCATGCTCATGGTTCGTAATGTATTGGAGACGCTGGAAAGAAGAGGATAATTCTTGCCTTAAAACAGAGTGTTTTATAGGGATGAGAATTTTGGTCTGAATTTGCCTTCAGAAACAGAGTAAAACCCCAGGATCTGTGTCTTCCTACAAGGAGGAGTTCATTTCAGGTAAACCCAGTGAATTTTGTGCTCAAAATATTTTTCTCAGTTCACCAACTAATACGCGATTCTCACTATTAAGTAAAGAGGATTTATGTAAATGGAGCTGTGGTTTGTATCAGTTTCATAATCAGAGTTGAACTACATATGGTCTGCATGAGTAGGAAACTCAGTTCTTTATTTCAGGGCATGCTCACGGTTCTTGCTGTATTTTATACTCTGGAAAGAAGAGCTTGCTTCTTGAGTTAAATCAGAGTGTGTTTCAGGGATGAGAACTGTGGTCTGAATTTACCTTCTTAAACGGAGGTAAACCCCAGGATCTGTGTCTTCGTACATGCAAGTGTTCATTTCTGGTAAACCCAGGGAATTTTAGTCTCAAATGATTAATTGCAGTTCACAGTCCAAAACGCAATTCTCACTATACACTAAAGAGGATTTATGTAAGAGGAGCTGTGCTTTGTATCAGTTTCATAAGCAGAGTTGAACTACATATGGTCCGCATGAGTAGGAAACACAGTTCTTTATTTCAGGGCATGCTCACAGTTCGTGCTGTATTTTATACTCTGGAAAGAAGAGCTTGCTTCTTGAGTTAAATCAGAGTGTGTTTCAGGGATGAGAACTCTGGTTTGAATTTCCCTTCAGAAATGGAGTTAAACCCCATGATCTGTGTCTTCCTACAAGCAAGAGTTCATTTTTGGTTAACCCAGTAAATTTTGGGCTCAAATGATTTTTCGCAGTTCAAGAACCCAACGCGATTCTCACTATTAAGTAAAGGGCATTTATGTAAGAGGAGCTGTGGTTTGTATCAGTTTCATAAGCAGAGTTGAACTACATATGGTCCGTATGAGTAGGAAACACAGTTCTTTTTTTCAGGGCATGCTCATGGTTGTTGCTGTATTGGAGATGCTGGAAAGAAGAGCTTGCTACTTGCATTAAAACAGGGTGTGTTTCATGGATGAGAACTCTGGTCTTAATTTCCCTTCACAAGCGGAGTTAAACCCCATGATCTGTGTCTTCCTACAAGCAAGAGTTAATTTCTGGTAAATCAAGTGAATTTTCGGCTTAAATGACTATACACAGTTCTCGAACCCAACGCGATTATCACTGTTAAGTAAAGAGCATTTATGTAAGAGGAGCTGTGGTCTGTATCATTTCATAAGCAGAGTTGAACTACATGTAATCTGTATGAGTAGGAAAAACAGTTCTTTTTTTCTGGGCATGCTCATGGTTCGTAATGTATTGGAGACGCTGGAAAGAAGAGGATAATTCTTGCCTTAAAACAGAGTGTTTTATAGGGATGAGAATTTTGGTCTGAATTTGCCTTCAGAAACAGAGTAAAACCCCAGGATCTGTGTCTTCCTACAAGGAGGAGTTCATTTCAGGTAAACCCAGTGAATTTTGTGCTCAAAATATTTTTCTCGGTTCTCCAACTAATACGCGATTCTCACTATTAAGTAAAGAGGATTTATGTAAATGGAGCTGTGGTTTGTATCAGTTTCATAAGCAGAGTTGAACTACACATTGTCTGTATGAGTAGGAAACACAGTTCGTTTTTCTGGGCATGCTCATGGTTCTTACTGTATTGGAGAAGTTGGAAAGAAGAGCGTGCTTATTGCATTAAAAGAGGCTGTGTTTCATGGATGAGAACTCTGGTCTTAATTTCCCTTCACAAACAGAGTTAAGCCCCATGATCTTGTCTTCCTACAAGCAAGAGTTAATTTCTGTAAACCAAGTGAATTTTTGGCTCAAATGACTATACACAGTTCTAGAACCCAACACGATTATCACCTTTAAGTAAAGAGCATTTATGTAAGAGGAGCTGTGGTCTGTATTATTTCATAAGCAGAGTTGAAATACATATGGTCTGTATGAGTAGGAAACACAGTTCTTTTTTTCTGGGCATGCTCATGTTTCTTACTGTATTGGAGACTCAGGAATGAAGAGGATGGTTATTGCCTTAAAACAGAGTGTTTTCAGGGATGAGAATTCTGGTCCTAATTTGCCTTCAGAAACGGAGTAAAACACCAGGATCTGTGTCTTCCTACAAGCAAGAGTTCATTTCTGGTAAACACAGTTAATTTTTGGGCTCAAATGATTTTTTGCAGTTCTCGAACCCAACGTGATTCTCACTATTAAGTTAAGAGCATTTATGTAAGAGGAGCTGTTGTTTGTATCAGTTTCATAAGCAGAGTTGAACTACATTATGGTCCGCATGAGTAGGAATCACAGTTCTTTTTTCAGGGCATGCTCATTGTTCTTGCTGTATTTTATACTCTGGAAAGAAGAGCTTGCTTCTTGCGTTAAAGCAGAGTGTGTTTCAGGGATGAGAACTCTGGTCTGTATTTCCCTTCAGAAACGGAGTTAAACCCCAGGATCTGTGTCTTCCTACAAGCAAGAATTCTTCTCTGGTAAACCCAGAGAATTTTGGGCTCAAAAGATTTTTCGCAGTTCACCAACTAATACGCGATTCTCACTATTAACTAAAGAGGATTTATGTAAGAGGAGCTGTGGTTTGTATCAGTTTCATAAGCAGAGTTGAACTACACATGGTCTGTATGAGTAGGTGTGGGGAGCCTCCATTCTAAGATGGCGCCGACTTCCTGACAGCTTTGCTGTAAACAACTCCATATTTGGCTATGCTTGCTGGGCTGCGCGCCTCAAGGCTTGCATGTGAGTATATGGTAATTTGGCCTTATGTCCTCAGCCTATCCCGTGGCTCCCTGTGCTTGCATTCTGGCGGGATCCAATCACAGATTGACCCGTTCACTTGGTTCCCTATATAAGCAGCTGCCTTTTGGTTCTTGGGGCCCCTCACCCCCAGCTCTCCCTCAACCAAGCAGCGCTTCAGTAAACTGTGATTGGAGAAGAATCCTTGTGTCGTGGCTTTCTTCCCCGCTGGCCGGGGCTCGCCGCAGCTGGTGCCGAAACCCGGGAAACTCAGACACGGGGAAACTCAGACACTGGGAAACTCAGACACCGGGAAACTCAGACACCGGGAAACTCAGACACCGGGAAACTCGGACACCGGGTGAGGGGTTGAAGGGGATTCAGAACTCAACACAGAGCGGTAAATCCAAGGTAAATTGGGAACCTGCGACAAAAGCAGGGTTAAAGGAAATCCCAGGTAAATTGGGAACCTGCGACAAAAGCAGGGTTAAAGGAAATCCCAGGTAAATTGGGAACCTGTGACAAAAGCAGGGTTAAAGGAAATCCCAGGTAAATTGGGAACCTGCGACAAAAGCAGGGCTAAAGGAAATCCCAGGTAAATTGGGAACCTGCGACAAAAGCAGGGTTAAAGGAAATCCCAGGCAAATTGGGAACCTGTGACAAAAGTGGGCAGGTTTTTGCTCTTCTCGGTATATAAAGAGAGAGCGGGAACCAAGGGCTAGGATAGGCGAGCCAAAAGTGAAAGTGAAAGCTAGGAGGTTTTTGCTCTTCTCTGTAAAGAGAGAGCGGGAACAAAGGGCTAGTCGATAGACTTTTGGAACTGGTTTTTGTGTTGCAAACAGAACTGTTTAAATGGAAAAGATGGTAATTGTTGTTCTTTTCTGCTGTTTTTTCCTACGCAATGCGAAAATTATTAGGGAGGGACGCAAGGCACTGATCAAACACCAGGACAGTCTATCAGAATCGGATTCTAAAGGAGAGAACTTGAGTAGGCCTAAAAAGAAGAAAGAAAAGAATAGAGAAAAGGAAAGTAAAGAAAATAAACAAGAAAAAGAAAAAATTTTAGAAAAGAAAGGGAACTCCTTATATCTAGTATTAAAAGAGTTTGCAAAACTTGATTTTTCTGATGGTGAGTTAGACCCTGATAAGGAGAAAGATTTAGAGGAAGCTGCCGCTGAGTACGAGAAAGAAAGATATGGGCGGCGGCGATCCCCTCCTTATAATGTTTCTGCTGGGATGAATGTGGGACCAACGGCGCCTTCGGGACCACACCCATCCCCGGCACCGCCTTCGTGTTTGCAGACAGGTGGAGGTTGCCATCTTATCAGGAGGAACACCTGGGCACGATTAGCTTCCGCGTTCCCAGTTTTTGAAGACCCACAAACAAACAATAGGTATCATGACCCTGTGCCTTATAAACAATTAAAGGATCTGGTGGAGGCTGCTCGAGACTACGGAGTAACAGCTAGTTATACTTTAACTTTGTTGACTAGGCTCACTACACAGGCTATGACTCCAACAGACTGGTTTGAAATAGCTAGAGCATGTCTGTGTACAGGACAGTACTTGGATTTTAAATCTATAGTCACAGATAGAGCTCAGGCACAAGCTAGAATTAATCTTCAAAATAATCGACCGCAGTGGACAGCCGACATGCTACTAGGCAAAGGACAATGGACTGTGAATCAGACGGCATATCCTATTGAAGTTTATCAACAAATAAATGACATTTATTCTAAGGCTTGGAAGTCATTACTAAATAAAGGAGAGTTTTCAGGGAACTTAACTAAGATCATTCAAGGACCCAATGAACATTTTTCAGATTTTGTAGCTAGAATGTTGGAGGCAGCAGGAAGGATATTTGGGGATGTAGAAACAGCTATGCCTCTGGTTCAACAATTAGTATATGAGCAAAGCACAAAAGAATGCAGAAGAGCTATTACCCCGTGGAAAGGAAAGGGATTGGAAGCTTGGTTAAAGGCCTGTCGGGAGATTGGAGGACCGCTAAGTAATGCTGGCCTAGCGGCGGCAGTCCTCACAGCCACACAAGCTGCGTTACGAGTGAATTAAGGTTGAACAATATATATCACCATACATGTTAATTCGAATGATTCTGTAAAGAGTTTGCGTTGAGTTGTAAGACTGGGAGAATTGTGACTATGTATAGCAATATTTATGTTAACCTGTTAATGGTAATGATGAAGCTAAGGGATTCTTTATGTTTGCAATTGTATTAAGTTTTGGTTTAGAGAGGGCTTGATGCAGCTAAAGACTGCTGTAGTCACCTTGGACCAAATCCAAAAAAGAAATGCCATCTTTATCATCCTCTCCTCCCACTCTTGGAGGTATAAAAGCTATGGAGATTGCTGTAAGCTAAGCTATTAATAATGAGTTATTTTTTATATATTAAGAAATGGGGACCTATGGGAGCCCATTTTTGGGTTTCTCGTGGCTTTATACAGCAGATCCACATAGAGAATGATTAGGGCCAAGTGCCTGAGTTCAGGTGTCTATCCTGATTGAGTTTGCTAATGAAGAGGCTGTGGCCAATAAGAGCAAATTGACACCCTTTGGCAAATTGCCTAGCTCGGCTATCAATGGAAATATGCTGGGTTGTGTGACTAGTATCCAGTATGAAAACTTTACCCGTACTGTAAATATGTCTAAACAGTTGTCCAGTTATCTTTTAGGCAATTGGACGGGAGAATTCAACAACCTGATGGAACAACTGAGGGTGGCTATCGTCACTGTGAACTCGACCCAGGTGGACACTGGACTGGCGGAGGGATTAACTTCCTGGATTTCTTCTGCCCTTTCCCTGTTTAAGGAGTGGGTGGGGGTGGATATATTTTTGGCATGCTGTCTTGGAGGGTGTGTGCTTTGTCTGTGGTTGGTCTGCCGTTTGTGAGCACGTACAAAAAAGGACAAGGTCATTATCACTCAGGCATTAGCCGCTCTGGAGTGTGGCTCCTCCCCTCAGATCTGGCTTTCTGCCTTAAAGAACAAATGATAAGTTCACATAGCCTTTGCACCCCTAGGACTAGTTAGTCCATTGCACTCGGGAAGGTATGTGGATAATTATCTTGTTTACTCACCTTTGATCGGTCAACACATCATGAGGTGGGGACCTGATTGGGTGAAGTATTTGTATTGGGCACAGGATGCCAGGCCCGTGCACTGCACTTGGAGAGTAGGACATTTTCCTTCCTTCAAGGAGAGCAAGTCTGATTGCATATGGGTCAGAACCAATATCCCATCTCTGAAAAAAGGGTACTTGAAGGTCTTATCAGAGATCGGACCTCTACTCTCTCCTGTTGCTTAATTAATAAAGAGGGGGGAGATGTGGGGAGCCGCCATTCTAAGATGGCGCTGAATTCCTGACAGCTTTGCTGTAAACAACTCCATATTTGGCTATGCTTGCTGGGCTGCGCGCCTCAAGGCTTGCGCATGTGCGTATATGGTAATTTAGCCTTATGTCATCAGCCTATCCCGTGGCTCCCTGTGCTTGCATTCTGGCGGGATCCAATCACAGATTGACCGGTTCACTTGGTTCCCTATATAAGCAGGTGCCTTTTGGTTCTTGGGGCCCCTCACCCCCAGCTCTCCCTCAATCAAGCAGCGCTTCAGTAAACTGTGATTGGAGAAGAATCCTTGTGTCGTGGCTTTCTTCCCCGCTGGCCGGGGCTCGCCACAAGTAGGAAACACAGTTCGTTTTTCTGGGCATGCTCATGGTTCTTACTGTATTGGAGAAGTTGGAAAGAAGAGCGTGCTTCTTGCATTAAAAGAGGGTTTGTTTCATGGATGAGAACTCTGGTCTTAATTTCCATTCACAATCAGAGGTAAACCCCATGATCTTGTCTTCCTACAAGCAAGAGTTAATTTCTGTAAACCAAGTGAATTTTTGGCTCAAATGACTATACACAGTTCTAGAACCCAACACGATTATCACTATTAAGTAAAGAGCATTTATGTAAGAGGAGCTGTGGTCTGTATTATTTCATAAGCAGAGTTGAAATACATATGGTCTGTATGAGTAGGAAACACAGTTCTTTTTTTCTGGGCATGCTCATGTTTCTTACTGTATTGGAGACTCTGGAATGAAGAGGATGGTTATTGCCTTAAAACAGAGTGTTTTTCAGGGATGAGAATTCTGGTCTGAATTTGCCTTTAGAAACGGAGTTAAACCCCAGGATCTCTGTCTTCCTACAAGCAAGAGTTCATTTCTGGTAAACCCAGTTAATTTTTGGGCTCAAATGATTTTTTGCAGTTCTCGAACCCAATGTGATTCTCACTATTTAGTTAAGAGCATTTATGTAAGAGGAGCTGTTGTTTGTATCAGTTTCATAAGCAGAGTTGAACTACATATGGTCCGCATGAGTAGGAATCACAATTCTTTTTTCAGTGCATGCTCATTGTTCTTGCTGTATTTTATACTCTGGAAAGAAGAGCTTGCTTCTTGCGTTAAAGCAGAGTGTTGTGTTTCAGGGATGAGAACTCTGGTCTGTATTTCCCTTCAGAAACGGAGTTAAACCCCAGGATCTGTGTCTTCCTACAAGCAAGAGTTCTTTTTGGTAAACCCAGAGAATTTTGGGCTCAAATGATTTTTCTCAGTTCACCAACTAATACGCGATTCTCACTATTAACTAAAGAGGATTTATGTAAGAGGAGCTGTGGTTTGTATCAGTTTCATAAGCAGAGTTGAAATACATATGGTCTGTATGAGTAGGAAACACAGTTTTTTTTCTGAGCATGCTCATTGTTTTTGCTGTATTGGAGACGCTGCAAAGAAGAGCGTGCTTCTTTCATTAAAACAGGGTGTGTTTCATGGATGAGAACTCTGGTCTGAATTTCCCTTCACAAACGGAGTTAAACCCCATGATCTGTGTCTTCCTACAAGCAGGAGCTCATTTCTGGTAAACCAAGTGAATTTTCGGCTCAAATGACTATACAGATTTCTAGAACACAACGCGATTATCACTACTAACTAAAGAGCATTTATGTAAGAGGAGCTGTTGTCTGTATCATTTCATAAGCAGAGTTGATCTACATATGGTCCGTATGAGTAGAAAACACAGTTCTTTTTTTCAGTGCATGCTCATTTTTCTTGCTGTATTGGAGACGCTGGAAAGAAGAGCTTGCTTCTTGCATTAAAACAGGGTTTGTTTCATGGATGAGAACTCTGGTCTTAATTTCCCTTCACAAACGGAGTTAAACCCCATGATCTTGTCTTCCTACAAGCAAGAGTTAATTTCTGGTAAACCAAGTGAATTTTTGGCTCAAATGACTATACACAGTTCTAGAATCCAGCATGATTATCACTATTAAGTAGAGAACATTTATGTAAGAGGAGCTGTGTTCTGTATTATTTCATAAGCAGAGTTGAACTACATAGAGTCCGTATGAGTAGGAAACACATTTCTTTTTTTCTGGGCATGCTCAAGGTTCGTACTGTATTGGAGACGCTGGAAATAAGAGGATGATTCTTGCCTTAAAACAGAGTGTTTTTCAGGGATGAGAATTCTGGTCTTAATTTGCCCTCAGAAACGGAGTAAAACCCCAGGATCTGTGTCTTCCTACAAGCAGGAGTTCATTTCAGGTAAACCCAGTGAATTTTGGGCTCAAATGATTTTTCGCAGTTAAAGAACCCAACGCGATTCTCACTATTAAGTAAAGGTCATTTATGTAAGAGGAGCTGTGGTTTGTATCAGTTTCATAAGCAGAGTTGAACTACATATTGTCTGCATGAGTAGGAAACACAGTTCTTTATTTCAGGGCATGCTCACGGTTCTTGCTGTATTTTATACTCTGGAAAGAAGAGCTTGCTTCTTGAGTTAAATCAGAGTGTGTTTCCGGGATGAGAATTCTGGTCTGAATTTACCTTCTTAAACAGAGGTAAACCCCAGGATCTGTGTCTTCGTACATGCAAGTGTTCATTTCTGGTAAACCCAGGGAATGTTAGGCTCAAATGATTAATTGCAGGTCACAGACCAAAACGCAATTCTCACTATTAACTAAAGAGGATTTATGTAAGAGGAGCTGTGGTTTGTCTCAGTTTCATAAGCAGAGTTGAACTACATATGGTCCGCATGAGTAGGAAACACAGTTCTTTATTTCAGGGCATGCTCACGGTTCTTGCTGTATTTTATACTCTGGAAAGGAGAGCTTGCTTCTTGAGTTAAATCAGAGTGTGTTTCAGGGATGAGAACTCTGGTTTGAATTTCCCTTCAGAATTGGAGTTAAACCCCATGATCTGTGTCTTCCTACAAGCAAGAGTTCATTTTTGGTTAACCCAGTAAATTTTGGGCTCAAATGATTTTTCCCATTTCATGAACCCAATGCGATTCTCACTATTAACTAAAGAACATTTATGTAAGCAGAGCTGTGGTTTGTATCAGTTTCATAAGCAGAGTTGAACTACATATGGTCCGTATGAGTAGGAAACACAGTTCTTTTTTTCAGGGCATGCTCATGGTTCTTGCTGTATTGGAGACGCTGGAAAGAAGAGCTTGCTACTTGCATTAAAACACGGTGTGTTTCATGGATGAGAACTCTGGTCTTAATTTCCCTTCACAAGCGGAGTTAAACCCCATGATCTGTGTCTTCCTACAAGCAAGAGTTAATTTCTGGTAAATCAAGTGAATTTTCGGCTTAAATGACTATACACAGTTCTCGAACCCAACGCAATTATCACTGTTAAGTAAAGAGCATTTATGTAACAGGAGCTGTGGTCTGTATCATTTCATAAGCAGAGTTGAACTACATATAATCCGTATGAGTAGGAAACACAGTTATTTTTTTCTGGGCATGCTCATGGTTCGTAATGTATTGGAGACGCTGGAAAGAAGAGGATGATTCTTGCCTTAAAACAGAGTGTTTTATAGGGATGAGAATTCTGGTCTGAATTTGCCTTCAGAAACAGAGTAAAACCCCAGGATCTGTGTCTTCCTACAAGGAGGAGTTCATTTCAGGTAAACCCAGTGAATATTGTGCTCAAAATATTTTTCTCAGTTCACCAACTAATACGCGATTCTCACTATTAAGTAAAGTGGATTTATGTAAATGGAGCTGTGGTTTGTATCAGTTTCATAAGCAGAGTTGAACTACACATGGTCTGTATGAGTAGGAAACACAGTTCGTTTTTCTGGGCATGCTCATGGTTCTTACTGTATTGGAGAAGTTGGAAAGAAGAGCGTGCTTATTGCATTAAAAGAGGCTGTGTTTCATGGATGAGAACTCTGGTCTTAATTTCCCTTCACAAACAGAGTTAAACCCCATGATCTTGTCTTCCTACAAGCAAGAGTTAATTTCTGTAAACCAAGTGAATTTTTGGCTCAAATGACTATACACAGTTCTAGAACCCAACGCGATTATCACTATTTATTAAAAAGCATTTATGTAAGAGGAGCTGTGGTCTCTATTATTTCATAAGAAGAGTTGAACTACATATAGTCCGCATGAGTAGGAAACACAGTTCTTTTTTTTCTGGGCATGCTCATGGTTCGTACTGTATTCAAGACGCTGGAAATAAGAGGATGATTTTTGACTTAATACAGAGTTTTTTTTTTTCAATGATGAGATTTCTGGTCTAAATTTGCCTTCAGAAACGGAGTAAAACCCCAGGATCTGTGCCTTCCTACAAGCAGGAGTTAATTTCATGTAAACCCAGTGAATTTTGGGCTCAAATGATTTTTCGCAGTCACAAACCCAACGCGATCCTCACTATTAAGTAAAGTGCATTTATGTAAGAGGAGCTGTGGTTTGTATCAGTTTCATGAGCAGAGTTGAACTATATATGGTCTGCCTGATTAGGAAACACAGTTCAATTTTTCAGGGCATGCTCACGGTTCTTGCTGTATTTTATACTCTTGAAAGTAGAGCTTGCTTCTTGCGTTAAATCAGAGTGTGTTTCAGGGATGAGAACTCTGGTCTGAATTTACCTTCATAAATGGAGTTAAACCCCAGGTTCTGTGTCTTCGTACAAGCAAGTGTTCATTTCTGGTAAACCCAGGGAATTTTGGTTCAAATGATTAATCGCAGTTCACGAACCACAACGCAATTCTCACTATTAACTAAAGAGGATTTATGTAAGAGGAGCTGTGGTTTGTATCAGTATCATAAGCAGAGTTGAACTACATATGGTCTGTATGATTAGGAAACACAGTTCTATTTTTCAGGGCATGCTCACGGTTCTTGCTGTATTTTATACTCTGGAAAGAAGAGCATGCTTCTTTCCTTAAATCAGAGTGTGTTTCAGTGATTTGAACTCTGGTCTGAATTTACCTTCATAAACGGAGTTAAACCCCAGGTTCTGTATCTTCGTACAAGCAAGTATTCATTTCTGGTAAACCCAGGGAATTTTGGTCAAAAGATTAATTGCAGTGTATGAACCAAAACGCAATTCTCAATATTAACTAAAGAGGATTTATGTAAGAGGAGCTGTGGTTTGTATCAGTTTCATAAGCAGAGTTGAACTACATATGGTCTGTATGAGTAGGAAACACAGTTCTTTTTTTCTGGGCATGCTCATGGTTCTTACTATATTGGAGAAGCTGGAAAGAAGAGGATGATTCTTGCCTTAAAACAGATTGTTTTTCAGGGATGAGAGCTCTGGTCTGAATTTGCCTTCAGAAATGTAGTTAAACCCCAGGATGTTTGTCTTCCTACAAGCAAGTGTTCATTTCTGGTAAACCCAGTGATTTTTGGGTTCAAATGTTTTTTCGCTGTTCACAAACCCAACGCGATTTTCATTCTTAACTAAAGACCATTTATGTAAGAGGAGCAGTGGTTTGTGTCAGTTTCTTAAGCAGAGTTGAACTACATATGGTCCGTATGAGTAGGAAATACAGTTCATTTTTGAGGGCATGCTCATTGTTCTTGCGGTATTTTAGACTCTGGAAAGATCTTGCTTTTTGCGTTAAAACAGAGTGTGTTCCAGGGATGAGAACTCTGGTCTTAATTTCCATTCCGAAACCGAGTTAAACACCAGGATCTCTGCCTTTTTTTCTGAGCATGCTCATGGTGCTTGCTGGATTGGAGACGCTGGAAAGAAGAGCTTGCTTCTTGCGTGAAAACAGAGTGTGTTTCATGGATGAGAGCTCTGGTCTGAATTTGCCTTCAGAAACGGGGTTAAACCCCAGTATCTGTGTCTTCCTACAAGCAAGAGTTCATTTCTGGTAAACCCAGTGAATTTTGGGCTCAAATGATTTTTCCCTGTTCACCAACCCAACGCGATTCTCAATATTAACTAAAGAGGATTTTTGTAAGAGGAGCTGTGTTTTGTATCAGTTTCATAAGCAGAGTTGAACTACATATTGTCTGTATGAGTAGGAAACACATTTCTTTTTTTCTGGGCATGCTCATGGTTCTTACTATATTGGAGACGCTGGAAAGAAGTGGATGATTCTTGCTTTAAAACAGAGTGTTTTTCAGAGATGAGAACTCTGTTCTGAATATGCCTTCAGAAACGGAGTTAAACAACAGGATCAGTGTCTTCCTACAAGCAAGAGTTCATTTCTTGTAAACCCAGTGAATTTTTGGCTCATATGATTTTACACAGTTCACGAACCCAGCGCGATTCTCACTATTAACTAAAGAGCATTTACTTAAGAGGTCCTGTGGTATGTATCAGTTTCATAAGCAGAGTTGAACTACATATGGTCTGTATGTGTAGGAAACACAGTTCTTTTTTTCTGGGCATGCTCATGGTTCTTACTCTATTGGAGACACTGGAAAGAAGAGGATGAATCTTGCCTTAAAACAGAGTGTTTTTCAGGGATGAGAACTCTGGTCTGAATTTGCCTTCAGAAACGGCGTTAAAATCCACGATCTGTGCCTTCCTACAAGCAAGGGTGCATTTCTGGTAAACCCAGTGATTTTTGGTTCAAATGATTTTTAGCAGTTCACGAACCTAACCTGATTCTCACTATTAACTAAAGTGGATTTATGTAAGAGGAACTGTGGTGTGTATCAGCTTCATAAGCAGAGTTGAACTACATATGGTCTGTATGAATTGGAAACACAGTTCTTTTTATCTAGGGAATCTCGTGGTTCTTACAGTATTGGAGACGCTGGAAAGAGGAGTATGATTCTTGTCTTAAAACAGAGTGTTTTCCAGGGAAGAGAGCTCTGGTCTGAATTTGCCTTCAAAAACGGAGTTAAACCCCAGAATGTTTGTCTTCCTACAAGCAAGTGTTCATTTCTGGTAAACCCAGTGAATTTTGGGTTCAAATGATTTTTCGCTGTTCACGAACCCAACGCGATTCTCACTATTAACTAAAGAGCATTTATGTAAGAGGAGCAGTGGTTTGTGTCAGTTTCTTAAGCAGAGTTGAACTACATATGGTCCGTATGAGTAGGAAATACAGTTCATTTTTGAGGGCATGCTCATTGTTCTTGCTGTATTTTAGACTCTGGAAAGATCTTGCTTTTTGCGTTAAAACAGAGTGTGTTTCAGGGATGAGAACTCTGGTCTTAATTTCCATTCTGAAACCGAGTTAAACACCAGGATCCCTGCCTTTTTTTCTGAGTATGCTCATGGTGCTTGCTGGATTGGAGACGCTGGAAAGAAGAGCTTGCTTCTTGCATGAAACAGAGTGTGTTTCATGGATGAGAACTCTGGTCTGAATTTCCCTTCAGAAACTGAGTTAAACCCCAGGATCTGTGTCTTCCTACAAGCAAGAGTTCATTTCTGGTAAACCCAGTGAATTTTGGGCTCAAATGATTTTTAGCATTTCATGAACCCAACGCTATTCTCACTATTAACTAAAGAGCATTTATGTAAGAGGAGCTGTGGTTTGTATCAGTTTCATAAGCAGAGTTGAAGTACATACATACAGTCCGTATGAGTAGGAAAGACAGTTCTTATTTTCTGGGCATGCTCATGGTTTTTACTATATTGGAGACGCTGGAAAGAAGAGGATGATTCTTGCTTTAAAACAGAGTGTTTTTCAGAGATGAGAACTCTGGTCTGAATTTGCCTTCAGAAACGGAGTTAAAGCACAGGATCAGTGTCTTCCTACAAGCCCGAGTTCATTTCTGGTATTTCAGTGAATTTTTGACTCATATGATTTTACAGAGTTCAGGAACCCAGAGCGATTCTCAATATTAACTAAAGAGCATTTACTTAGGAGGTGCTGTGGTATGTATAAGTTTCATAAGCAGAGTTGGTTTACATATGGTCTTTATGATTGGGAAACACAGTTCTTTTTTATGTGCATGCTCATGGTTCTTGCTGTATTGGAGACGCTGGAAAGAAGAGGATTATTCTTGCCTTAAATCATCGTGTTTTTCATGGATGAGAGCTCTGGTCTGAATTTGCCTTCAGAAACGGAGTTAAACCCCAGTATCTGTGTCTTCCTACAAGAAAGAGTTCATTTCTGGTAAACCCAGTGAATTTTGGGCTCAAATGATTTTTCCCAGTTCACCAACCCAACGCGATTCTCACTATTAACTAAAGAGGATTTTTGTAAGGGGAGCTGTGTTTTGTATCAGTTTCATAAGCAGAGTTGATCTACATATGGCCTGTATGAGTAGGAAAAACAGTTCTTTTTTTCTGGGCGTGCTCATGGTTCTTGCTGTATTGGAGACGCTGGAAAGAAGAGGATGGATCTTGCCTTAAAACAGAGTGTTTTTCAGGGATGAGAACTCTAGTTGAATTTCCCTTCAGAAACAGAGTTGAACACCAGGATCTGTGTCTTCCTACAAGCAAGACTTCATTTCTGGTAAACCCAGTGAATTTTGGGCTCAAATGATTTTTTGCAGTTCACGAAACCAACGCGATTCTCACTATTAACTAAAGAGCATTTATGAAGAGGAGCTGTGGTTTGTATCAGTTTCATAGGCAGAGTTGAACTACATATGGTCCACGTGAGTAGGAAACCCAGTTCCTTTTTTTCAGGGCATGCTCATGGTTCTTACTGTATTTTAGACTCTGGAAAGAAGAGCTTGCTTTTTGCGTTAAAACAGAGTGTGTTTCAGAGATGAGAACTCTGGTCTGAAGTTCCCTTCAGAAACGGAGTTAAAACCCAGGATCTGGGCCTTCTACAAGCAAGAGTTCAATTCTGGTAAACCCAGTGAATTTTGGGCTCAAAAAATTTTTTTGCTGTTCACGAACACAACGCAATTCTCACTATTAACTAAAGAGGATTTATGTAAGAGGAGCTGGGTTTTGTATCAGTTTCATAAGCAGAGTGGAACTACATATAGTCAGTATGAGTAGGAAACTCATTTCTTTTTTTCTGGACATGTTCATGGTTCTTACTGTATTGGAGACTCTGGAAAGAAGAGGATGATTCTAGCCTTAAAACAGAGTGTTTTTCAGGGATGAGAACTCTGTTCTGAATTTCCCTTCAGAATCGGAGTTAAAACCCACAATCTGTGTCTTCCTACAAGCAAGGGTGCATTTATGGTAAACCCAGTGATTTTTGGGTTCAAATGATTTTTAGCAGTTCACGAACATAACAAAATTCTAATTATTAACTAAAGTGGATTTATGTAAGAGGAGCTGTGGTGTGTATCTGCTTCATAAGCAGAGTTGAACTACATATGGTCTGTATGAATAGGAAACACAGTTATTTTTTCTAGGTAATCTCATGGTTCTTACTGTATTGGAGACTCTGGAAAGAGGAGGATGATTCTTGTCTTAAAACAGCTCTTGTCTGAAATGCCTTCACAAACAGATTTAAACCCCAGAATGTTTGTCTACCTACAAGCAAGTGTTCATTTCTGGTAAACCCAGTGAATTTTGGGTTGAAATGATTTTTCGCTGTTCACGAACCCAACGCGAGTCTCACTATTAACTAAAGAGCATTTATGTAAGAGGAGCAGTGGTTTGTGTCAGTTTCTTAAGCAGAGTTGAACTACATATGGTCCGTATGAGTAGGAAATACAGTTCATTTTTGAGGGCATGCTCATTGTTCTTGCTGTATTTTAGACTCTGGAAAGATCTTGCTTTTTGCGCTAAAACAGAGTGTGTTTCAGGGATGAGAACCCTGGTCTGAATTTCCATTCCGAAAGCGAGTTAAACACCAGGATCTCTGCCTTTTTTCTGAGCATTCTCATGGTGCTTGCTGGATTGGAGACGCTGGAAAGAGGAGCTTGCTTCTTGCGTGAAAACAGAGTGTGTTTCATGGATGAGAACTCTGGTCTGAATTTCCCTTCAGAAACTGAGTTAAACCCCAGGATCTGTGTCTTCCTACAAGCAAGAGTTCATTTCTGGTAAACCCAGTGAATTTTGGGCTCAAATGATTTTTAGCAGTTCACTAACCCAACGCTATTCTCACTATTAACTAAAGAGCATTTATGTAAGAAGAGCTGTGGTTTGTATCAGTTTCATTTGCAGATTTGAACTACATACGGTCCGTATGAGTAGGAAACACAGTTCTTATTTTCTGGGCATGCTCATGGTTCTTATAGTATTGGAGACGCTGAGAAGAGGATGAAACTTGCTTTAAAACAGAGTGTTTTTCAGGGATGAGAACTCTGGTCTGAATTTGCATTCAGAAACGGAGTTAAACCACAGGATCAGTGTCTTCCTACAAGCAAGAGTTCATTTCTGGTAAACCCAGGGAATTTTTGACTCATGTGTTTTTACACAGTTCACGAACCCAGGGCGATTCTCACTATTAACTAAAGAGCATTTACTTAAGAGGTGCTGTGGTATGTATAACTTTCATAAGCAGAGTTGATTTACATATGGTATGTATGTGTGGGAACCATAGTTCTTTTTTTATGGGCATGCTCATGGTTCTTGCTGTATTGGAGACGCTGGAAAGAAGAGGATTATTCTTGCCTTAAAACATCGTGTTTTTCCTGGATGAGAGCTCTGGTCTGAATTTGCGTTCAGAATTGGAGTTAAACCCCAGGATCTGTGTCTTCCTACAAGCCAGAGTTCATTTCTGGTAAACCCAGTGAGTTTTGGGCTCAAATGATTTTTCCCAGTTCACCAACCCAACGCGATTCTCACTATTAGCTAAAGAGGATTTATGTAAGAGGAGCAGTGTTTTGTATCAGTTTCATAAGCAGAGTTGAACTACATATGGTCTGTATGAGTAGGAAACACATTTCTTTTTTTCTGGGCATGCTCATGG
Organism: Onychomys leucogaster; assembly: GCA_949786385.1. Classification (NCBI taxonomy): domain Eukaryota; kingdom Metazoa; phylum Chordata; class Mammalia; order Rodentia; family Cricetidae; genus Onychomys; species Onychomys leucogaster. The sequence goes on from CATKUP010000351.1 coordinate 115,515, forward strand.
TTCTTACTATATTGGAGAGGCTGGAAAGAAGAGGATGATTCTTGATTTAAAACACAGTGTTTTTCAGAGATGAGAACTCTGTTCTGAATATGCCTTCAGAAACGGAGTTAAACCACAGGATCAGTATCTTTCTACAAGCCAGAGTTCATTTCTGGTAAACTGAGTGAATTTTTGGCTCATATGATTTTACACAGTTCATGAACCCAACGTGATTCTCACTATTAACTAAAGAGCACTTCTGTAAGAGGAGCTGTGGTTTGTATCAATTTCATAAGCAGAGTTGAACTACACATGGTCCATGTGAGTAGGAAACACAGTTCTTTTTTTCATGGCATGCTCATTGTTCTTGGTGTACTTTAACCTTCTTGAAAGAAGAGCTTGCTTCTTGTGATAAAACAGAGTGTCTTTCAGGGATGAGTACTCTGGTCTGAATTTTCCTTAAGAAAGTGAGTTAAATCCCAGGATCTGTGTCTTCCTACAAGCAAGAGTTCATTTATGGAAAACCCAGTGAATTTGGGGCTCAAATGGATTTTAGCAGTTCAGGATCACAACATGATTCTCACTATTAACTAAAGAGGATTTATGTAAGAAGAGCTGTGGTTTGTATCAGTTTCATAAGCAGAGTTGATCTACATATGGTCTGTATGAGTAGGAAACAGAGTTCTTATTTGAGGGCATGCTTATGGTTCTTGCTTTATTGGAGACGCTTAAAAGAAGAGCTTGCTACTTGCAATAAAACAGAGTGTGTTTCATGGATGAGAAATCTGGTTTGAATTTCACTTCAGAATCGGAGTTAAACCCCAGGATCTGTGCATTCCTACAAGCAAGAGTTCATTTATGGTAAACTCAGTGAATTTTGGGCTCAATTGATTTTCACTGTTCACAAACCAATCGCGATTCTCACTATTAACAAAAGAGCATTTATGTAAGAGGATTTGTGGTCTGTATCAGTTTCATAAGCAGAGTTGAACTACATATGGTCTGTATGAGCAGGAAACACATTTCTTTTTTTCTGTTCATGCTCATGGTTCTTACTGTATTGGAGACGCTGGCAAGAAGAGGATGATTCTTGAATTAAAACAGAGTGCTTTTCAGGGATGAGAATTCAGGTCTGAATTTCCCTTCAGAAACGGAGTTAAACCCCAGGATCTGTGCCTTTTTTTTGGGCATGCTCATGGTTCTTGCTGTATTGGAGACGCTGGAAAGAAGAGGATGATTCTTGCCTTAAAACAGTGTATTTTTCAGGGATGATAACTCTGGTCTGAATTTGCCTTCAGAAACGGATTTAAACCCGAGGATCTGTGTCTTCCTACTAGCAGGGGTTCATTTCTGGTAAAAACAGTGAATTTTGGGCTCAAATGATTTTTCCCAGTTCAAGAACCCAATGTGATTCTCACTACTAACTAAAGAGCATTTAAGTAAGAGGAGCTGCGGTTTGTATCAGTTTCATAAGCAGAGTTGAACTACATATGGTCCATATGAGTAGTAAACACATTACTTTTTTTCAGGGCATGCTTATGTTTCTTGCTCTATTTTAGACTCTGGAAAGAAGAGCATGCTTTTTGCGTTAAAACAGAGTGTGTTTCTGGGATGAGAACTCTGGTCTGAATTTGCCTTCAGAAACGGAGTTAATCTCCAGGATCTGTGTCTTCCTACAAGCAAGAGTGCATATCTGGTAAACCCAGTGAATTTTGGGCTCAAATTATTTTTAGCAGTTCATGAAGCCAACGCGATTCTCACTATTATCTAAAGAGCATTTAAGTAAGAGGAGCTGCGGTTTGTATCAGTTTCATAAGCAGAGTTGAACTACATATGGTCCATGTAAGTGGGAAACACAGTTCTTTTTATCAGGGGAAGCTCATGGTTCTTACTGTATTGGAGACGCTGGAAAGGAGAGGATGAGTCTTACTTAAAACAGAGTATTTTTCATGGAAGAGAACTCTGGTCTGAATTTGCCTTAAAAAACGGAGTTAAACCCTAGATCTGTGTCTTCCTACAAGCAAGAGTTCATTTCTGGTAAACCCAGTGAACTTGGTGCTCAAATGATTTTTAGCAGTTCACGAACCCAACGCGATCTCACTATTAACTAAAGAGCATTTATGTAAGAGGAGCTGTGGTTTCTATCCGTTTCATAAGCAGAGTTGAAATACATATGGTCCATGTGAGTAGGAAACACAGTTTTTTTTTCAGGGCATGCTTATTGTTCTTGCTGTATTTTAGACTATGGAAAGAAGAGTTTGCTTCTTGCGTTAAATCAGAGTGTGTTTCAGGAATGAGTACTCTGGTCTGAATTTCCCTTCAGAAACGGAGTTAAACCCCAGGATCAGTGTATTCCTACAAGCAAGAGTTCATTTCTGGAAAATCCAGTGAATTTTGGGCTCAAATGATTTTACACAGTTCAAAAACCCAATGCGATTCTCACTATTAACTAAAGATTATTTATTTAAGAGGTGCTGTGGTTTGTATCAGTTTCGTAAGCAGAGTTGATCTACATATGGTCTGTATCAGTAGGAAACACAGGTCTTTTTTGAGGGCATGCTCGTGGTTCTTACTGTATTGGAGACACTGGGAAGAAGAGCTTGCTTCTTGCATTAAAACAGAGTGTTTTTCCAGGATAAGAACTCTGGTCCTAATTTGCCTTCAGAAACGGAGTTAAACCCCACAATCTGTGTCTTCCTACAAGCAAGAGTTCATTTCTCGTAATCCCAGTGATTTTTGGGCTCAAATGATTTTTCCAGTTCACGAACCCAACATGATTCTCACTATTAACTAAAGAGCATTTATGTAAGAAGAGCTGTGTTTTGTATCAGTTTCATAAGCAGAGTTGAACTACATATTGTCTGAATGAGTAGGAAACCCATTTCTTTTTTTCTGGGCATGCTCATGGTTCTTACTGAATTGGAGACGCTGGAAAGAAGAGGATGATTCTTGGTCTAAAACAGAGTGTATTTAAGGATGAGAACTCTGGTCTGAATTTGCCTTCAGAAACAGAGTTAAACCACAGGATCAGTGTCTTCCTACAAGCAACAGTTCATTTCTGGTAAACCCCAGTGAATTTTGGGCTTAAATGATTTTTCGCAGTTCAAGAACCCAAAGCGATTCTCACTATTAACTAAAGAGCATTTATGTAAGAGGAGCTGTGGTTTGTATCCGTTTCATAAGCAGAGTTGAACTACATATGGACCATATGAGTAGGAAACACAGTTCTTTTTTTTCAAGGCATGCTCATGGTTCTTGCTGTATTTTAGACTCTGGAAAGAAGATCTTGCTTTTTGTGTTAAAACAGAGTGTTTTTCAGGGATGAGAACTCTGGTCTGAATTTCCATTCAGAAACCGAGTTAAACACCAGGATCTCTGCCTTTTTTCTGTGCATGCTCATGGTGCTTGCTGGATTGGAGACGCTGGAAAGAAGAGCTTGCTTCTTCCGTGAAAACAAAGTGTGTTTCATGGATGAGAACTATGGTCTGAATTTGCCTTCAGAAACGGAGTTAAAACCCACGATCTGTGTCTTCCTACAAGCAAGGGTGCATTTCTGGTAAACCCAGTGAATTTTGGGCTCAAATGATTTTTCCCAGTTCACCAACCCAACGCGATTCTCACTATTAACTAAAGAGGATTTATGTAAGAGGAGCTGTGTTTTGTATCAGTTTCATAAGCAGAGTTGAACTACATATGGTCTGTATGAGTAGGAAACACATTTCTTTTTTTCTGGGCATGCTCATGGTTCTTACTATATTGGAGACGCTGGAAAGAAGAGGATGATTCTTGCTTTAAAACACAGTGTTTTTCAGAGATGAGAACTCTGTTCTGAATATGCCTTCAAAAACGGAGTTAAACCACAGGATCAGTATCTTTCTACAATCAAGAGTTCATTTCTGGTAAACCCAGTGAATTTTTGGCTCATATGATTTTACACAGTTCATGAACCCAACGTGATTCTCACTATTAACTAAAGAGCACTTCTGTAAGAGGAGCTGTGGTTTGTATCAGTTTCATAAGCAGAGTTGAACTACACGTGGTACATGTGAGTAGGAAACACCGTTCTTTTTTTCATGGCATGCTCATTGTTCTTGGTGTACTTTAGATTCTGGAAAGAAGAGCTTGCTTCTTGCGTTAAAACAGAGAGTCTTTCAGGGATGAGTACTCTGGTCTGAATTTTACTTAAGAAAGTGAGTTAAACCCCAGGATCTGTGTCTTCCTACAAGCAAGAGTTCATTTATGGAAAACCCAGTGAATTTGGGGCTCAAATGGTTTTTAGCAGTTCAGGGACCCAACATGATTCTCACTATTAACTAAAGAGGATTTATGTAAGAGGAGCTGTGGTTTGTATCAGTTTCATAAGCAGAGTTGATCTACATATGGTCTGTATGAGTAGGAAACACAGTTCTTTTTTGAGGGCACGATTATGGTTCTTGCTTTATTGGAGACACTTAAAAGAAGAGCTTGCTTCTTGCAATAAAACAGAGTGTGTTTCATGGATGAGAAATCTGGTTTGAATTTCACTTCAGAAACGGAGTTAAACCCCAGGATCTGTGTATTCCTACAAGCAAGAGTTCATTTATGGTAAACTCAGTGAATTTTGGGCTCAATTGATTTTCGCTGTTCACAAACCCATCGCGATTCTCACTATTAACAAAAGAGCATTTATGTAAGAGGATTTGTGGTCTGTATCAGTTTCATAAGCAGAGTTGAACTACATATGGTCTGTATGAGCAGGAAACACAGTTCTTTTTTTCTGTTCATGCTCATGGTTCTTACTGTATTGGAGACGCTGGCAAGAAGAGGATGATTCTTGAATTAAAACAGAGTGCTTTTCAGGGATGAGAATTCTGGTCTGAATTTCCCTTCAGAAACGGAGTTAAACCCCAGGATCTGTGCCTTTTTTTTGGGCATGCTCATGGTTCTTGCTGTATTGGAGACGCTGGAAAGAAGAGGATGATTCTTGCCTTAAAACACTGTGTTTTTCATGGATGATAACTCTGGTCTGAATTTGCCTTCAGAAACGAATTTAAACCCGAGGAACTGTGTCTTCCTACTAGCAGGGGTTCATTTCTGGTAAAAACAGAATGATTTTTCCCAGTTCAAGAACCCAACGTGATTCTCACTACTAACTAAAGAACATTTAAGTAAGAGGAGCTGTGGTTTGTATCAGTTTCATAAGCAGAGTTGAACTACATATGGTCCATATGAGTAGTAAACACATTACTTTTTTTCAGGGCATGCTTATGTTTCTTGCTCTATTTTAGACTCTGGAAAGAAGAGCATGCTTTTTGCGTTAAAACTGAGTGTGTTTCTGGGATGAGAACTCTGGTCTGAATTTGCCTTCAGAAACGGAGTTAAACTCCAGGATCTGTGTCTTCCTACAAGCAAGAGTGCATTTCTGGTAAAACCAGTGCATTTTGGGCTCAAATTATTTTTAGCAGTTCATGAAGCCAACGCGATTCTCACTATTAACTAAAGAGCATTTAAGTAAGAGGAGCTGTGCTTTGTATCAGTTTCATAAGCAGAGTTGAACTACATATGGTCTGTATGAATAGGAAACACAGTTCTTTTTTTCTTGGCATGTTCATGGTTCTGCTGTGTAGGAGAGGCTGGAAAGAAGAGCTTGCTTCTTGCGTTAAAACAGAGTGTGTTTCATGCATGAGAACACTGGTCTATAATTCCCTACAGAAACGGAGTTAAACCTCAGGATCTGTGTCTTCCTTTACGCAAGTGTTCATTTCTGATAAACCATGTGAATTTTGGGCTCAAATGATTTTTCGCAGTTCACAAACCCAATGCTATTCTCACTCTTAAAAAAAGAGCATTTATGTAAGTGGATTTGTGGTTTGTATCAGTTTCATGAGCAGAGTTTAACTACATATGGTGTGTATGAGTAGGAAACACAGTTCTTTTTTTCTGTTCATGCTCATGGTTCTTACTGTATTTGAGTACTGGAAAGAAGAGGATGATTTTGACTTAAAACAGAGTGTTTTTCAGGGATGAGATTTCTGGTCTGAATTTCCCTTCAGAAACGGAGTTAAACCCCAGGATCTGTGCCTTCCTACAAGCAAGACTTCATTTCTGGTAAACACAGTCAATTTTGGGCTCAAATGATTTTTAGCAGCTCACGAACCCAACACGATTCTCACTATTAACTAAAGAGGATTTATGTAAGAGGAGCTGTGCTTTGTATCAGTTTCATCAGCAGAGTTGAACTACATATGGTCTGTATGAGTAGGAAACACAGTTCTTTTTTCCTGGGGAAGCTTATGGTTCTTACTGTACTGGAGACGCTGGATAGAAGGATGATTCTTGTCTTAAAACAGAGTGTTTTTCAGGGATGAAAACTCTGGTCTGAATTTGCCTTCAGAAACGGAGTTAAACCCCACGATCTGTGTCTTCCTACAAGCAAGAGTTGATTTCTGGTAAACCCAGTGTATTTTGGGCTCAAATGATTTTTCGCAGTTCACGACCCCCCCACGATTCTCACTATTAACTAAAGAGCATTTATGTTAGAGGAGCTGTGGTTTGTATCAGTTTCATAAGCAGAGTTGAACTACATATGGTCTGTATGAGTAGGAAACAGAGTTCTTTTTTTCTGTGGAAGCTCAGGGTTCTTACTGTATTGGAGACGCTGGAAAGAAGATGATGATTCGTGTCTTAAAACAGTTTATTTGTCAGTGAAGAGAACTCTTGTCTGAATTTGCCTTCAAATACGGAGTTAAGCCCCAGGATCTCTGTCTTCCTATAAGCAAGAGTTCATTTCTGGTAAACCCAGTTAATTATGGGGGCAAATGATTTTACACAGTTCAAAAACCCAATGTGATAATCACTATTAACTAAAGAGCATTTATTTAAGAGGTGCTGTGGTTTTTATCCGTTTCATAAGCAGAGTTGATCTACATATGTTCTTTCTGAGTAGGAAACAGTTCTTTTTTGAGGGCATGCTTATGGTTCTTGCTGTATTGGACACGCTGGAAAGAAGAGGTTACTTCTTGCATTAAAACAGAGTGTGTTTCCTGGATGAGAACTCTTGTGTGAATTTCACTTCTGAAACGGAGTTAAACCCGAGGATCTGTGTCTTCTACAAGCAAGAGTTCATTTCTGGTAAACCAAGTGAATTTTTGGCTCAAATGATTTTACACAGTACTAGAACCCAACGCGATTATCACTATTAACTAAAGGGCATTTATGTAAGAGGAGCTGTGGTCTGTATCAGTTTCATAAGCAAAGTTGGACTACATATGGTCCGTATGAGTAGGAAACACAGTTCATTTTTCAGGGCATGCTCATTGTCCTTGCTGTATTTTAGACTCCTAAAAGAAGAACTTGCCTCTTGCGTTAAAACAGAGTGTGTTTCAGGGATGAGAACTCTGGTCTGAATTTCCCTTCAGAAACGGAGTTAAACCCCAGGATCTGTGGCTTTTTTTCTGGGCATGCTCATGGTTCTTGCTGTATTGGAGACGCTAGAAAGAAGAGGATGATTCTTGCCTTAAAACAGAGTGTTATTCAGGGATGATAACTCTGGTTTGAATTTGCCTTAAGGAAATGATCTAAACCCCAGGATCTGTGTCTTCCTACTAGCAAGTGTTCATTTCTGGTAAACCCAGTGAATTTTGGGCTCAAATGATTTTTCGCAGTTCACAAAACACAACGCAATTCTCACTACTAACTAAAGAGCATTTAAGTAAGAGGAGCTGCGGTTTGTATCAGTTTCATAAGCAGAGTTGAACTACATATGGTCCATGTGAGTGGGAAACACAGTTCTTTTTTCAGTGGAAGCTCATGGTTCTTACTGTATTGGAGACGCTGGAAAGAAGAGGATGATTCTAGATTTATAACAGAGTATTTTTCAGTGAGGAGAACTCTGCTCTGAATTTGCCTTCAAAAACGGAGTTAAACCCCAGGATCTGAGTCTTAATACAAGCAAGAGTTCATTTCTGGTGAACGAAGTGAATTTTGTGCTCAAATGATTTTTCGCAATTCAGGAACCCAACGCGATTCTCACTATTATCTACAGAGCATTTATGTTAGAGGAGCTGTGGTTTTTATCAGTTTAAAAAGCAGCGTTGAACTACATATGGTCCGTAGGAGTAGGAAACACAGTTCTTTTTTTCTGGGCATGCTCATAGTTCTTCCTGTATTTGAGTGGCTGGAAAAAAGAGGATGATTCTTGACTTAAACAGATTGTTTTTCAGGGATGAGAATTCTGGTCTGAATTTCCCTTCAGAAACGGAGTGAAACCCCAGGATCTGTGTCTTCCTACAAGCAAGAGTTCATTTCTGGTAAACCCAGTCAATTTTGGGCTCAAATGATTTTTAGCAATTCACGAACCCAACGCGATTCTCACTATTAACTAAAGAGGATTTATGTAAGAGGAGCTGTGCTTTGTATCAGTTTCATAAGCAGAGTTGAACTACATATTGTCTGTATGAATAGGAAACACAGTTCTTTTTTTCTTGGCATGCTCATGGTTCTGCTGTATAGGAGAGGCTGGAAAGAAGAGCTTGCTTCTTGCGTTAAAACAGAGTGTGTTTCATGCATGAGAACACTGGTCTGAAATTCCCTTCAGAAACGGAGTTAAACCTCAGGATCTGTGTCTTCCTTTAAGCAAGAGATCATTTCTGATATACGAAGTGAATTTTGGGCTCAAATGATTTTTCGCAGTTCACAAACCCAATGCTTTTCTCACTCTTAAAAAAAAGAGCATTTATGTAAGAGGATTTGTGGATTGTATCAGTTTCATGAGCAGTGTTTAACTACATATGGTGTGTATGAGTAGGAAACACAGTTCTTTTTTTCTGTTCATGCTCATGGTTCTTACTGTATTTGAGTACTGGAAAAAAGAGGATGATTTTGACTTAAAACAGAGTGTTTTTCAGGGATGAGATTTCTGGTCTGAATTTCCCTTCAGAAATGGAGTTAAACCCCAGGATCTGTGTCTTCCTACAAGCAAGACTTCATTTCTGGTAAACCCAGTCAATTTTGGGCTCAAATGATTTTTAGCAGCTCACGAACCCAACGCGATTCTCACTATTAACTAAGGAGGATTTATGTAAGAGGAGCTGTGCTTTGTATCAGTTTCATCAGCAGAGTTGTACTACATATGATCTGTATGAGTAGGAAACACAGTTCTTTTTTCCTGGGGAAGCTCATGGTACTTACTGTACTGGAGACGCTAGATAGAAGGATGATTCTTGTCTTAAAACAGAGTGTTTTTCAGGGATGAAAACTCAGGTCTGAATTTGCCTTCAGAAACGGAGTTAAACCCCACGATCTGTGTCTTCCTACAAGCAAGAGTTGATTTCTGGTAAACCCAGTGTATTTTGGGCTCAAATGATTTTTTGCAGTTCACGACCCCCCCACGATTCTCACTATTAACTAAAGAGGATTTATGTAAGAGGAGCTGTGGTTTGTATCAGTTTCATAAGCAGAGTTGAACTACATATGGTCCGTATGAGTAGGAAACAGAGTTCTTTTTTTCTGTGGAAGCTCAGGGTTCTTACTGTATTGGAGACACTGGAATGAAGAGGATGATTCGTGCCTTAAAACAGTTTATTTGTCAGTGAAGAGAACTCTGGTCTGAATTTGCCTTCAAAAACAGAGTTAAGCCCCAGGATCTGTGTCTTCCTATAAGCAAGAGTTCATTTCTGGTAAACCCAGTTAATTTTGGGGTCAAATGATTTTACACAGTTCAAAAACCCGATGTGATACTCACTATTAACTAAGAGCATTTATTTAAGAGTTGCTGTGGTTTTTATCCGTTTCATAAGCAGAGTTGATCTACTTGTTTTCTGTCGGAGTAGGAAACAGTTCTTTTTTGAGGGCATGCTTATGGTTCTTGCTGTATTGGAGACGCTGGAAAGAAGAGCTTACTTCTTTCATTAAAACAGAGTGTGTTTCCTGGATGAGAACTCTGGTGTGAATTTCACTTCTGAAACGGAGTTAAACCCCAGGATCTGTGTCTTCTACAAGCAAGAGTTCATTTCTGGGAAACCAAGTGAATTTTGGGCTCAAATGATTTTACACAGTTCTAGAACCCAACGCGATTATCACTATTAACTAAAGGGCATTTATGTAAGAGGAGCTGTGGTCTGTATCAGTTTCATAAGCAAAGTTGAACTACATATGGTCCGTATGAGTAGGAAACACAGTTCATTTTTCAGGGCATGCTCATGGTCCTTGCTGTATTTTAGACTCTTAAAAGAAGAACTTGCCTCTTGCGTTAAAACAGAGTGTGTTTCAGGGATGAGAACTCTGGTCTGAATTTCCCTTCAGAAACAGAGTTAAACCCCAGGATCTGTGGCTTTTTTTCTGGGCATGCTCATGGTTCTTGCTGTATTGGAGACGCTGGAAAGAAGAGGATGATTCTTGCCTTAAAACAGAGTGTTATTCAGGGATGATAACTCTGGTCTGAATTTGCCTTCAGTAAATGATTTTAACCCCAGGATCTGTGTCTTCCTACAAGCAAGTGTTCATTTCTGGTAAACCCAGTGAATTTTGGGCTCAAATGAATTTTCGCAGTTCACGAAACCCAGCCCGATTCTCACTACTAACTAAAGAGCATTTAAGTAAGAGGAGCTGCGGTTTGTATCAGTTTCATAAGCAGAGTCGAACTATATAAGGTCCATGTGAGTGGGAAACACAGTTATTTTTTCAGGGGAAGCTCATGGTTCTTACTGTATTGGAGACGCTGGAAAGAAGAGGATGATTCTAGACTTATAACAGAGTATTTTTCAGTGAGGAGAACTCTTCTCTGAATTTGCCTTCAAAAACGGAGTTAAACCCCAGGATCTGAGTCTTAATACAAGCAAGAGTTCATTTCTGGTGAACGAAGTGAATTTTGTGCTCAAATGATTTTTCACAATTCAGGAAACCTACACGATTCTCACTATTATCTACAGAGCATTTATGTTAGAGGAGCTGTGGTTTTTATCAGTTTAAAAAGCAGCGTTGAACTACATATGGTCCGTATGAGTAGGAAACACAATTCTTTTTTTCTGGGCATGCTCATAGTTCTTCCTGTATTTGAGAGGCTGGAAAGAAGAGGATGATTCTTGACTTAAACAGAGTGTGTTTCATGCATGAGAACACTGGTCTGAAATTCCCTTCAGAAACGGAGTTAAACCCAAGGATCTGTGTCTTCCTTTAAGCAAGAGTTCATTTCTGATAAACTAAGTGAATTTTGAGCTCAAATGATTTTTCGCAGTTCACAAACCCAATGCTATTCTCACTCTTAAAAAAAGAGCATTTATGTAAGAGGATTTGTGGTTTGTATCAGTTTCATGAGCAGAGTTTAACTACATATGGTGTGTATGAGTAGGAAACCCAGTTCATTTTTTCTGTTCATGCTCATGGTTCTTACTGTATTTGAGTACTGGAAAGAAGAGGATGATTTTGACTTAAAACAGAGTGTTTTTCAGGGATGAGATTTCTGGTCTGAATTTCCCTTCTGAAACGGAGTTAAACCCCAGGATCTGTGTCTTCTACAAGCAAGAGTTCATTTCTGGTAAACCAAGTGAATTTTTGGCTCAAATGATTTTACACAGTTCTAGAACCCAACGCGATTATCACTATTAACTAAAGGGCATTTATGTAAGAGTAGCTGTGGTCTGTATCAGTTTCATAAGCAAAGTTGAACTACATATGGTCCGTATGAGTAGGAAACACAGTTCATTTTTCAGGGCATGCTCATGGTCCTTGCTGTATTTTAGACTCTTAAAAGAAGAACTTGCCTCTTGCGTTAAAACAGAGTGTGTTTCAGGGATGAGAACTCTGGTCTGAATTTCCCTTCAGAAATGGAGTTAAACCCAAGGATCTGTGTCTTCCTTTATGCAAGAGTTCATTTCTGATAAACGAAGTGAATTTTGGGCTCAAATGATTTTTCACAGTTCACATACCAAACGCTATTATCACTCTTAACAAAAGAGCATTTATGTGAGAGGATTTGTGGTTTGTATCAGTTTCATGAGCAGAGTTTAACTACATATTGTCTGTATGAGTAGGAAACAAAGTTTTTTTTTCTGGGCATGCTCATGGTTCTTGCTCTATTGGAGACGCTGGAAAGAAGAGGATGATGCTTGCCTTAAAACAGAGTGTTATTCAGGAATGATAACTCTGGTCTGAATTTGCCTTCAGTAAATGATTTAAACCCCAGGATCTGTGTCTTCCTACTAGCAAGTGTTCATTTCTGGTAAACCCAGTGAATTTTGGGCTCAAATGATTTTTTCGCAGTTCACGAAACACAACGCGATTCTCACTACTAACTAAAGAGCATTTAAGTAAGAGGAGCTGCGGTTTGTATCAGTTTCATAAGCAGAGTTGAACTACATATGGTCCATGTGAGTGGGAAACACAGTTCTTTTTTTCAGGGGAAGCTCATGGTTCTTACTGTATTGGAGACGCTGGAAAGAAGAGGATGATTCTAGCCTTATAACAGAGTATTTTTTAGGGAAGAGAACCCTGCTCTGAATTTGCCTTCAAAAACGGAGTTAAACCCCAGGATCTTTTTCTTAATACAAGCAAGAGTTCATTTCTGGTGTACGAAGTGAATTTTCTGCTCAAATGATTTTTCGAAATTCACGAACCCAACGCGATTCCCACTATTATCTACAGAGCATTTATGTTAGAGGAGCTGTTGTTTTTATCAGTTTAATAAGCAGAGTTGAACTACATATGGTCCGTAGGAGTAGGAAACACAGTTCTTTTTTTCTGGGCATGCTCAAGTTCTTGCTCTATTGGAGAGGCTTGAAAGAAGAGGATGATTCTTGACTTAAACAGAGTGTTTTTCAGGGATGAGAATTCTGGTCTGAATTTCCCTTCAGAAACGGAGTGAAACCCCAGGATCTGTGGCTTCCTACAAGCAAGAGTTCATTTCTGGTAAACCCAGTCAATTTTGGGCTCAAATGATTTTTAGCAATTCACGAACCCAACGCGATTCTCACTATTAACTAAAGAGTATTTATCTAAGTGGAGCTGTGCTTTGTACCAGTTTCATAAGCAGAGTTGAACTACATATGGTCTGTATGAGTAGGAAACACAGTTCTTTTTTTCTGGGGAAGCTCATGGTTCTTCCTGTATTGGAGACACTGGAAAGAAGGATGATTCTTGCCTTAAAACAGAGTGTTTTTCAGGGATGAAAACTCTGGTCGGAATTTGCCTTCAGAAACGGAGTAAAACTCCATGACCTGTGTCTTCCTACAAGCCAGAGTCCATTTCTGGTAAACCCAGTGTATTTTGGGCTCAAATGATTTTTCGCAGTTCACGACCCAAACACGATTCTCACTATTAACTAAAGAGCATTTATGTAAGAGGTGCTGTGGTTTTTATCCGTTTCATAAGCAGAGTTGATCTACATATGTTCTGTCTGAGTAGGAAACAGTTCTTTTTTGAGGGCATGATTATGATTCTTGCTGTATTGGAGACGCTGGAAAGCAGAGCTTACTTCTTGCATTAAAACAGAGTGTGTTTCCTGGATGAGAACTCTGGTCTGAATTTCACTTCTGAAATGGAATTAAACCCCAGGATCTGTGTCTTCTACAAGCAAGAGTTCATTTCTGGGAAACCAAGTGAATTTTGGCCTCAAATGATTTTACACAGTTCTAGAATCCAACGCGATTATCACTATTAACTAAAGAGCATTTATGTAAGAGGAGCTGTGGTCTGTATCAGTTTCATAAGCAGAGTTGAACTACATATGGTCTGTATGAATAGGAAACACAGTTCTTTTTTTCTTGGCATGCTCATGGTTCTGCTGTATAGGAGAGGCTGGAAAGAAGAGCTTGCTTCTTGCGTTAAAACAGAGTGTGTTTCATGCATGAGAACACTGGTCTGAAATTCCCTTCAGAAACGGAGTTAAACCCAAGGATCTGTGTCTTCCTTTAAGCAAGAGTTCATTTCTGATAAACTAAGTGAATTTTGGGCTCAAATGATTTTTCGCAGTTCACAAACCCAATGCTATTCTCACTCTTAAAAAAGAGCATTTATGTAAGAGGATTTGTGGTTTGTATCAGTTTCATGAGCAGAGTTTAACTACATATTGTCTGTATGAGTAGGAAACAAAGTTTTTTTTTCTGGGCATGCTCATGGTTCTTGCTCTATTGGAGACGCTGGAAAGAAGAGGATGATGCTTGCCTTAAAACAGAGTGTTATTCAGGAATGATAACTCTGGTCTGAATTTGCCTTCAGTAAATGATTTAAACCCCAGGATCTGTGTCTTCCTACTAGCAAGTGTTCATTTCTGGTAAACCCAGTGAATTTTGGGCTCAAATGATTTTTCGCAGTTCACGAAACACAACGCGATTCTCACTACTAACTAAAGAGCATTTAAGTAAGAGGAGCTGCGGTTTGTATCAGTTTCATAAGCAGAGTTGAACTACATATGGTCCATGTGAGTGGGAAACACAGTTCTTTTTTTCTGGGGAAGCTCATGTTTCTTACTGTATTGGAGACGCTGGAAAGAAGAGGATGATTCTAGACTTATAACAGAGTATTTTTCAGGAAGAGAACTCTGCTCTGAATTTGCCTTCAAAAACGGAGTTAAACCCCAGGGTCTGTTTCTTAATACAAGCAAGAGTTCATTTCTGGTGAACGAAGTGAATTTTGTGCTCAAATGATTTTTCGCAATTCACGAACCCAACGCGATTCCCACTATTATGTACAGAGCATTCATGTTAGAGGATCTGTGGTTTTTATCAGTTTAATAAGCAGAGTTGAACTACATATGGTCCGTAGGGGTAGGAAACACAGTTCTTTTTTTCAGGGCATGCTCATTGTTCTTGCTGTATTGGAGAGGCTTGAAAGAAGAGGATGATTCTTGACTTAAACAGAGTGTTTTTCAGGGATGAGAATTCTGGTCTGAATTTCCCTTCAGAAACAGAGTGAAACCCCAGGATCTGTGCCTTTTTTTCTGGGCATGCTCATGGTTCTTGCTGTATTGAAGACGCTGAAAAGAAGAGGATGATTCTTGCCTTAAAACAGAGTGTTATTCAGGGATGATAACTCTGGTCTGAATTTTCCTTCAGTAACGGATTTAAACCCCAGGATCTGTGTCTTCCTACTAGCAAGAGTTCATTTCTGGTAAACCCAGTGAATTTTGGGCTCAAATGATTTTTCGCAGTTCACGAAACCCAACGCGATTCTCCCTACTAACTAAAGAGCATTTAAGTAAGAGGAGCTGCGGTTTGTATCAGTTTCATAAGCAGAGTTGAACTACATATGGTCCATGTAAGTGGGAAACACAGTTCTTTTTTTCAGGGCAAGCTCATGGTTCTTGCTGCATTGGAGACCCTGGAAAGAAGAGGATTATTCTTGCCTTAAAACAGAGTATTTTTCAGGGAAGAGAACACTGGTCTGAATTTGCCTTCAAAACGGAGTTAAACTCCAGTATCTGTGTCTTCCTACAAGCAAGACTTCATTTCTGGTGTACGAAGTGATTTTGGGCTCAAATGATTTTTCTCAATTCACAAACCCAACGCTATTCTCACTATTATCTTCAGAGCATTTACGTAACAGGTGCTGTTGTTTTTATCAGTTTCATATTCAGAGTTGAACTACATATGGTCCGTATGAGTAGGAAACACAGTTCTTTTTTTTCTGGGCATGCTCATGGTTCTTGCTGTATTGGAGAGGCTGGAAAGAAGAGCTTGCTTCTTGCGTTACACCAGAGTGTGTTTCATGCATGAGAACACTGGTCTGAATTTCCCTTCAGAAATGGAGTTAAACCCAAGTATCTGTGTCTTCCTTTAAGCAAGAGTTCATTTCTGATAAACGAAGTGAATTTTGGGCTAAAATGATTTTTCACAGTTCACATACCCAACGCTATTATCACTCTTAACAATAGAGCATTTTTGTGAGAGGATTTGTGGTTTGTATCAGTTTCATGAGCAGAGTTTAACTACATATTGTCTGTATGAGTAGGAAACACAGTTTTTTTTTCAGGGCATGCACATGGTTCTTGCTCTATTGGAGACGCTGGAAAGAAGAGGATGATGCTTGCCTTAAAACAGAGTGTTATTCAGGGATGATAACTCTGGTCTGAATTTGCCTTCAGAAACGGAGTTAAACCCCAGGATCTGTGCTTTTTTTCTGGGCATGCTCATGGTTCTTGCTGTATTGGATCCACTGGAAAGAAGAGGTTGATTCTTGCCTTAAAACAGAGTGTTTTACAGGGATGAGAACTCTGGTCTGAATTTGCCTTCAGAACCGGAGTTAAACCACAGGATCTGTGTCTTCCCACAGGCAAGAGTTCATTTCTGGTAAACTCAGTGAATTTTGGGCTCAAATGATTTTTCGCTATTCACAAACCCAACACTATTATCACTATTAACTAAAGAGCATTTATGTAAGAGGAGCTGTGGTTTGTGTCAGTTTCTTAAGCATAGTTGAACTACATATGGTCCATATGAGTAGGAAACACATATCTTTTTTTCAGGGCATGCTAATTGTTATTGCTGCATTTTAGACACTGGAAAGAAGAGCTTCCTTCTTGCGATAAAACAGAGTGTGTTTCAGGGATGAGAAAACTGGTCTGAATATCCCTTCAGAAACGGAGTTAAACCACCAGATATGTGTCTTACTACAAACAAGAGTTCATTTCTGGTTAACCAAATGAATTTTGGGATCAAATGGTTTTACACAGTACAAAAACCCAATGCGATTCTCATTATTAACTAAAGAGCAATTATTTCAGAGGTGATTTGGATTGTATCAGTTCCATAAGCAGAGTTGAACTACATATGGGCTGTATGAGTAGGAAACTCATTTCTTTTTTTTGGGCATGCACATGGTTCTTCCAGTATTGGAGAAGCTGGAAAGAAGGGGATGATTCTTTCTTTAAAACAGAGTGGTTTTCAGGGATGAGAACTCTGGTCTGAATTAGCCTTCAGAAAAGGAGATAAACCACAGGATCAGTGTCTTCCTGAAAGAAATGGTTCATTTCTGGTTAACCAAGTGAATTTTTGGGGAAAATGATTTACACAGTTCAAAAACCCCATGCGATTATCATTATTAACTAAAGAGCATTTATTTCAGAGGTGCTGTGGATTGTATCAGTTTCATAAGCAGAGTTGATCTACATATGGTCTGCCTGAGTAGGAAACAGTTCTTTTTTGAGGGAATGCACAAGGTTGTTCCTGTATTGGAGACGCTGGAAAGAAGAGCTTGCTTCTTGCATTAAATCATTGTGTGGTTCATGGTTGAGAACTCTGGTCTGATTTTCCCTTATGAAGAGGAGTTCAACCCCAGGATCTGAGTCTTCTACAAGCAACAATTCATTTCTGGTAAACCAAGTGAATTTTGAGCTCAAATGATTTTACACAGTTCAAGATACCAACACGATTATCACTATTAAATAAAGAACAGTTATGTAAGAGGAGCTATGGTCTGTATCAGTTTCAAAGCAGAGTTGAACTACATATGACCCGTATTAGTAGGAAACACAGTTCTTTTTTTCTGGGCATGCTCATGGTTCTTGCTGTATTGGAGACGCTGGAGAGAAGAGCTTGATTATTGCATTAAAACTGAGTGGGTTTCATGGATGAGAACACTGGTCTGAATTTTCCTTCAAAAACAAAGTTAAACCACCCGATCAGTGTCTTCCTACAAGCAAGAGTTCATTTCTGGTAAACCAAATGAATTTTGGGCTCAAATGATTTTCACAGTTCTAGAACCCAAGGCGATTCTCAATATTAACTAAAGAGCATTTATGTATGTGGAGCTGTGGATTGTATCAGTTTCATAAGCAGAGTTGAACTATATATGGTCCATATTTGTTGGAAACACAGTTCTTTTTTTTAGGGCATGAATATGATTCTTGCTGTATTTGACTCACTGGAAAGAAAGCTTGCTTCTTGCGTTACAACAGAGTGAGTTTCAGGGATGAGAACTCTGGTCTCAATTTCCCTTCAGAAACGGAGTTATACCGCGGGATCTGTGTCTTCCTACCTGCAAGAGTTCATTTCTGGTAAACCCAGTGAATTTTGGGCTCAAATGATTTTTCGCAGTTCATGAATCCAACGCGATTCTCACTATTAACTAAAGAGCATTTATGTAAGTGGAGCTGTGGTTTATATCAGTTTCATATGCAGATTTGAACTGCATATGGTTCCAATGAGTAGATAACACAGTTCTTTTTTTCTGGGCATGCTCATGGTTCTTGCTGTATTGGAGTTGCTGGAAAGAAGAGCTAGCTTCTTACGTTAAAATAGAGTGTGTTCCATGGATATAAACACTGGTATGAATTTCTCTTCAGAAACAGAGGTAAACTGCTGTATCTGTGTCTTCCTACATGTAAGGCTTCATTTCTGGTAAACCAAGTGAATTTTGGGCTCAAATGATTTTTCACAATTCCAAAACCCTACGCGATTCTGACTATTAACTAAAGAGCATTTATGTAAGAGGAGCAGTGGTTTTTATAAGTTTCATAAGCAGAGATGAACTACATATGGTCCGTATGAGTAGTAAACACAGTTCATTTTTCTGGGCATGTACATGGTTATTGCTGTATTGTAGTCGCTGGAGAGAAGAGCTTGCATCTTGCGTGAAAACAGAGTGTGTTTCATGCATGAGAACACTGGTCTGAATTTCCCTTCAGACACGGAGTTAAACCACAGGATCACTGTCTTCCTACAAGCAAGAGATCATTTCTGGTAAACCAAGTGAATTTTCGGCTCAAATTTTTTTTCTCAGTTCAAGAACCCAACGCGATTCTCACTATTAATTAAAGAGCATTTATGTAAGGGGATCTGTTGTTTGTATCAGTTTCATAAGCAGAGTTGAAGTACATATGGTCCATATGAGTAGGAAACACAGTTCTATTTTTCCTGGGCATGAATATGGCTCTTGCTGTATTGGACTCACTGTAAAGAATAGTTTGCTTCTTGCGTTATAACAGATTGTGTTTCAGTGATGAGAACTCTGGTCTGAATTTACCTTAAGAAATGGAGTTATACCCCAAGATCTGTGTCTTCCTACAAGCCAGAGTTCATTTCTGGTAAACAAATTGAATTTTGGTCTGAAATGATTTTACCGAGTTCTGGAATCCAACGCGATTCAAACTATTAACTAAAGAGCATTTATGTAACGGGATATGTTGTTTGTATCAGTTTCATAAGAAGATTTGGACTATATGTGGTTCGTATGATTAGGAAACCCAGTTCATTTTTCTGGGCATGCTCATTGTTATTCCTGTATTGGAGACGCTGGAAAGAAGAGCTTGATTATTGCGTTAAAACAGAGTGTGTTTCATGGATGAGAACTCTGGTCTGAATTTCCCTTCAGAAACAGAGTTAAACCACAGGATCTGTGTCTTCCTACAAGCAAGAGTTCATTTCTGGTAAACGAAGTGAATTTTGGGCTCAAATTATTTTTCGCAGTTCTAGAACCCAAGGCGATTCTCAATATTAACTGAAGAGCATTTATGTAAGTGGATCAGTGGTTTGTATCAGTTTCATAAGCAGAGTTGAACTACATATGGTCCATACGAGTAGGAAACACAGTTCTTTTTTTCAGGAAATGAATATGGTTCTTGATTTATTGGACACGCTGGACAGAAGAGCTTGCTTCTTGCGTTAAAACAGAGTGTGTTTCATGGATGAGAACACTGGTCTGAATTTCCCTTCAGAAACGGAGTTAAACCCCAGGATCTGTGTCTTCCTACAAGCAAGAGTTCATATATGGTGAACAAAGTGAATTTTGGGCTCAAATAATTTTTCACAGTTCAAGAACCCTACGTGATTCTCACTATAAACTAAAGAGCATTTATGTAAGAGGAGCTGTGGTTTGTATCAGTTTCATAAGCAGAGTTGAACTACATATGGTCCCTATGAGTAGGAAGCACAGTTCTTATTTTCCGGGCATGAATATGATTCTTGCTATATTGGATTCGCTGCAAATAAGAGTTTCCTTTTTGGGTTATAGAAGATTGTGTTTCAGTGATGAGAACTCTGGTCTGAATTTACCTTCAAAAACAGAGTTACTCCCCAAGATCTGTGTCTTCCTAAAAGCAAGAGTTCCTTTCTGGTAAACTAAGTGTATTTTGGTCTCAAATGATTTTACCCTGTTCTGGAACCCAACGTGATTCAAACTCTTAACTAAAGAACATTTATGTAAGAGGAGCTATCATTTGTATCAGTTTCTTAAGAAGATTTGAACTACATATGGTCCATTTTATTAGGAAACAGTTCTTTTTTTCTGGGCATGCTCATGGTTCTTGCTGTATTGGAGACGCTGGGGAGAAGAGCTTGATTATTGCATTAAAACTGAGTGGGTTTCATGGATGAGAACACTGGTCTGAATTTTCCTTCAGAAACAGAGTTAAACCACATGATCTGTGTCTTCCTACAAGCAAGAGTTCATTTCTGGTAAACCATATGAATTTTGGGCTCAAATGATTTTCACAGTTCTAGAACCCAAGGCGATTCTCAATATTAACTAAAGAGCATTTATGTATGTGGAGCTGTGGTTTGTGTCAGTTTCATAAGCAGAGTTGAACTATATATGTTCCGTATGAGTTGGAAACACAGTTCTTTTTTTTAGGGCATGAATATGATTCTTGCTGTATTTGACTCGCTGGAAAGAAAGCTTGCTTCTTGCGTTACAACAGAGTGAGTTTCAGGGATGAGAACTCTGGTCTCAATTTCCCTTCAGAAACGGAGTTATAACGCAGGATCTGTGTCTTCCTACCTGCAAGAGTTCATTTCTGGTAAACCCAGTGAATTTTGGGCTCAAATGATTTTTCGCAGTTCATGAATCAAACGCGATTCTCACTATTAACTAAAGAACATTTATGTAAGTGGAGCTGTGGTTTGTATCAGTTTCATATGCAGAGTTGAACTGCATATGGTTCTAATGAGTAGATAACACAGTTTTTTTTTTTCTGGGCATTCTCATGGTTCTTGCTGTATTGGAGTTGCTGGAAAGAAGAGCTAGCTTCTTACGATAAAATAGAGTGTGTTCCATGGATATGAACACTGGTATGAATTTCTCTTCAGAAACAGAGGTAAACTGCTGGATCTGTGTCTTCCTACATGTAAGGCTTCATTTCTGGTAAACCAAGTGAATTTTGGGCTCAAATGATTTTTCACAATTCCAAAACCCTACACGATTCTGACTATTAACTAAAGAGCATTTATGTTAGAGGAGTAGTGGTTTTATAAGTTTCATAAGCAGAGATGAACTACTTATGGTCCGTATGAGTAGTAAACACAGATCATTTTTCTGGGCATGTACATGGTTATTGCTGTATTGTAGTCGCTGGAGAGAAGAGCTTGCATCTTGCGTGAAAGCAGAGTGTGTTTCATGGATGACAATACTGGTCTGAATTTCCCTTCAGACACGGAGTTAAACCACAGGATATGTGTCTTCATACAGGCAAGAGTTCATTTCTGGTAAAGAGCATTTAAGTAAGAGGAGTTGTGGTTTGTATCAGTTTCATAAGCAGAGTTGAACTGCATATGGTGTGTATGAGTAGGAAACAAAGTTATTTTTTGAGGGCATTCTCATGTTGCTTACTATATTGGAGTGGAGGAAAGAAAAGGATGATTCTTGCCTTAAAAGAGAGTGTTTTCAGGAATCAGAACTCTGGTCTGTATTTGACTTCAGAAATGGAGTTAAACCCGAGGATCTGTGTCTTCCTACAAGCAAGAATTCATTTCTGGTAAACCCAGTGAATTTTGGGCTCAAATGATTTTTCCCTGTTGAAGAACCCAACGCCATTCTCACTATGAACTAAAGAGCATTTATGTAAGAGGAGTTGTGGTTTGTATCAGTTTCATAGAAGAGTTGAACTACATATGGTACGTATGAGTAGGAAACCCAGTTCTTTTTTTCTGGGGATGCTCATGGTTCTTGCTGTATTGGAGACGCTGGAACGAAGAGCTTGTTCCTTGTGTGAAAACAGAGAGTGTTTCATGGATCAGAACTCTGGTCTGAATTTCCCTTCGAAACGGAGTTAAATCCCAGGATCTGTGTCTTCCTACAAGCAAGAGTTCATATCTGGTAAACCCAGTGAATTTTGGGCTCAAATCATTTTTCGCAGTTCACGGACCCAACACGATTCTCACTATTAACTAAAGATCATTTATGTAAGAGGAGCTGTGGTTTCTATCAGTTTCATAAGCAGAGTTGATCTACATATGGCCTGTATGAGTAGGAAACACAGTTCCTTATTGAGGGCATGCTCATGGTTCTTGCTGTATTGGAGACGCTGGAATGAATAGCTTGCTTCTTGCATTAGAACAGAGTTTGTTTTATGGATGAGAACTCTTGTCTGAATTTCCCTTCAGAACTGGATTTAAACCATAGGTTCTATGTGTTCCCACAAGCAAGAATTCATTTCTGGTAAACCCAGAGAATTTTGGCTCAAATAATTTTACACAGTTCACAAACCCAACGATATTCTAACTATTAACTAAAGAGCATTTAAGTAAGAGGAGTTGGGGTTTGTATCAGTTTCATAGCAGATTTGAACTACATGTGGTACGTAAGAGTAGGAAACCCAGTTCTTTTTTTTTGGGGCAGTCTCATGGTTCTTGCTGTATTGGAGACGCTGGAAAGAAGAGCTTGCTTCTTGCGTGAAAACAGAGTGTGTTGCATGGATGAGAACACTGGTCTGAATTTCCCTTCAGAATCGGAGTTAAACCCCAGGATCTGTGTCTTCCTAAAAGCAAGCGTTCATTTCTGGTAAACCGGGTGAATTTTGGGCTCAAATGATTTTTCGCAGTTCAAGAACCCAACGCGATTCTCACTATTAAATTAAGAGCATTTATTTAAGAAGAGATGTGGTTTGTATCAGTTTCATAAGCAGAGTTGAAGTGCATATGGTCTGTATGAGTAGGAAACACAGGTGTTTTTTTCTGGGCATTCTCATGAATCTTGCTGTATTGGAGATGCTGGAAAGAAGATGATAATTCTTGCCTTAAAACAAGTGTTTTTCAGGAATGAGAACTCTGGTCTGAATTTGACTTCAGAAATGGAGTTACAACCCAGGATCTGTGTCTTCCTACAAGCAAGAATTCATTTCTGGTAAACGCAGTGAATTTTGGGCTCAAATGATTTTTCCCAGTTGAAGAACCCAACGCCATTCTCACTATTAACTAAAGAGCATTTATGTAAGAAGAGTTGTGGTTTGTATCAGTTTCATAGTAGAGTTGAACTACATGTGGTACGTATGAGTAGGAAACCGAGTTCTTTATTTCTGGGAATGCTCATGGTTTTTGCTGTATTGGAGACGCTGGAAAGTAGAGCTTGCTTTTTGTTTGAAAACAGAGTGTGTTTCATGGATGAGAACTCTGGTCTGAATTTCCCTTCGAAACTGAGTTAAATCCCAGGATCTGTGTCTTCCTACAAGCAAGAGTTCATTTCTGGTAAAACCAGTGAATTTGGGATCAAATGATTTTTTCGCAGTTCACGAACCCAACGAGATTCTCACTAGTAACTAAAGAGCATTTATGTAAGAGGAGCTGTGCATTATATCAGTTTCATAACCAGAGTTGATCTACATAAGGTCTGTATGAGGAGGAAACAAAGTACTTTTATGAGTGCATGTTCATGGTTCTTGCTGTATTGTAGACTTGGAAAAAAGCGCTTGCTTCTTGCATTAAAACAGAGTGTGTTTCAGGGATGAGAACTCTGGTCTGAATTTCCCTTTAGAAATGGAGTTAAACCCCAGGACCTGTGTCTTCCTACAAGCAAGAATTCATTTCTGGTAAACCCAGTGAATTTTGGGCTCAAATGATTTTTCCCAGTTGAAGAACCCAACGCCATTCTCACTATTAACTAAAGAGCATTTATGTAAGAAGAGTTGAGTTGTGGTTTGTATCAGTTTCATAGTAGAGTTGAACTACATATGGTACGTATGAGTAGGAAACCCAGTTCTTTATTTCTGGGCTTGCTCATGGTTCTTGCTGTATTGGAGACGCTGGTAAGAAGAGCATGATTCTTGCCTTAAAACAGAGTGAGTTTCATGGATGAGAACTCTGGACTGAATTTTCCTTCAGAATCGGATTTAAACCATAAGTTTTGTGTGTTCCCACAAGCAAGAGTTCATTTCTGCTAAACCCAGAGAATTTTGGCTCAAATAATTTTACACAGTTCACAAACCCAACACGATTCTAAATATTAACTAAAGAGCATTTAAGTAAGAGGAGTTGTGGTTTGTATCAGTTTAATTAGCAGAGTTGAACTGCATATGGTCTGTATGAGTAGGAAACATAGTTCTTTTTTGAGGGCATTCTCATGTTTCTTACTATATTGGAGGTGCAGGAAAGAAAAGGATGATTCTTGCCTTAAAACAGAGTGTTTTCAGGAATGAGAACTCTGGTCTGAATTTGACTTCAGAAATGGAGTTAAACCCGAGGATCTGTGTCTTCCACAAGCAAGAATACATTTCTGGTAAACCCAGTGAATTTTTGCGCTCAAATGATATTTCCCTGTTGAAGAACCCAACGCCATTCTCACTATTAACTAAAGAGCATTTATGTAAGAGGAGTTGTGGTTTGTATCAGTTTCATAGAAGAGTTGAACTATATATGGTACATATGAGTAGGAAACCCAGTTCTTTTTTTCTGGGGATGCTCATTGTCCTTGCTGTATTGGAGACGCTGGAAAAAAGAGCTTGCTTCTTGTGTGAACACAGAGTGTGTTTCATGGATGAGAACTCTGGTCTGAATTTCCCTTCAAAACGGAGTTAAACCCCAGGATCTGCGTCTTCCTACAAGCAAGAGTTCATATCTGGTAAACCCAGTGAATGTTGGGCTCAAATCATTTTTCGCAGTTCACGAATTCAACGCGATTCTCACTATTAAGTAAAGAGCATTTACGTAAGAGGAGCTATGGTTTGTATCAGTTTCATAAGCAGAGTTGATCTACATATGGTCTGTATGAGTAGGAAACACAGTTCTTTTTTGAGGGCAAGCTCATTGTTCTTGCTGTATTGGAGACGCTTGAATGAATAGCTTGCTTCTTGCATTAAAACAGAGTGTGTTTCATGGATGAGAACTCTGGACTGAATTTACCTTCAGAATCAGATTTAAACCATAGGTTCTGTGTGTTCCCACAAGCAAGAGTTCATTTCTGGTAAAAAACAGTGAATTTTGTGCTCAAATGATTTTTCGCAGTTCACAAACCCAACAGGATTCTCACTATTAACCAAAGAGCATTTATGTAACAGGAGATGGGGTTTAAATCAGTTTTGTAAGCAGAGTTGACGTGCATATGGTCTGTATGAGTAGGAAACACAGTTCTTTTTTCTGGGCATACTCATGCTTCTTGCTGTATTGGAGACGCTGGAAAGAAGAGGATGATTCTTGCCTTAAAACAGAGTGGGTTTCAGGGATGAGAACTCTGGTCTGAATTTCCTTTCGAAACGGAGTTAAACCCCAGGATCTGTGTCTTCCTACGAGCAATATTTCATGTCAGGTAAACCCAGTGAATTTTGGGCTCAAATCATTTTTCACAGTTCACGAACCCAATGCAAATCTCACTATTAACTAAAGACCATGTATGTAAGAGGAGCTGTGGTTTGTATCAGTTTCATAAGCAGTGTTGATCAACATATGGTTTGTATGAGTAGGAATCACAGTTCTTTTTTGAGGGCATGCTCATGGTTCTTGCTGTATTGGAGATGCTGGAAAGAATAGCTTGCTTCTTGTGTGAACACAGAGTGTGTTTCATGGATGAGAACTGTGGTCTGAATATCCCTTTAGAAACAGAGTTAAACCCCAGGATCTGTGTCTTCCTACAAGCAAGAGTTCATTTCTGGTAAACACATTGAATTTTGGGCTCAATTGATTTTTCGCTGTTCACAAACCCAACACGATCTCACTATTAACCAAAGCGCATTTATGTAAGAGGAGATGGGGTTTGTATCAGTTTTGTAAGCAGAGTTGAAGTGCATATGGTCAGTATGAGTAGGAAACACAGTTCTTTTTTTCTGGGCATTCTCATTGTTCTTGCTGTATTGGAGACTCTGTAAAGAAGAGGATGATTCTTGTCTAAAAACAGAATGTGTTTCAGGGATGAAAACTCTGGTCTGAATTTCCCTTCGAAACTGAGTAAACCCAGGATCTGTGTCTTCCTACAAGCAAGAGTTCATTTCTGGTAAAACCAGTGAATTTTGGGCTCAAATGATTTTTCGCAGTTCATGACCCAACGCGTTTCTCACTAGTAGCTAAAGAGCATTTATGTAAGAGGAGCTATGCTTTGTATCAGAATCATAAACAGAGTTGATCTACATATGGCCTGTATGAGGAGGAAACAAAGTTATTTTATGAGTGCATGTTCATGTTTCTTGCTGTACTGGAGACTTGGAAAGAAGAGCTTGCTACTTGCATTAAAACAGAGTGTGTTTCAGGGATGAGAACTCTGGTCTGAATTTCCCTTTAGAAAGGGAGTTATAGCCCAGGATCTGTGTCTTCCTACAAGCAAGAGTTCATTTCTGGTAAACATATTGAATTTTGGGCTCAAATGATTTTTCGCAGTTCAGGAACACAACACAATTCTCACTATTAACCAAAGAGCATTTATGTAAGAGGAGATGGGGTTTAAATCAGTTTTGTAAGCAGAGTTGAAGTGCATATGGTCTGTATGAGTAGGAAACACAGTTCTTTTTTCTGGGCATACTCATGCTTCTTGCTGTATTGGAGACGCTGGAAAGAAGAGGATGATTCTTGCCTTAACACAGAGTGGGTTTCAGGGATGAGAACTCAGGTCTGAATTTCCTTTCGAAACGGAGTTAAACCCCAGGATCTGTGTCTTCCTACAAGCAAGAGTTCATTTCTGGTAAACACATTGAATTTTGGGCTCAAATGATTTTTCGCAGTTCACAAACCCAACACGATTCTCACTATTAACCAAAGAGCATTTACCTAAGAGGAGATGGGGTTTGTATCAGTTTTGTAAGCAGAGTTGAAGTGCATAGGGTCAGTATGAGTAGGAAACCCAGTTCTTTTTTTCTGGGGATGCTCACGGTTTTTGCTGTATTGGAGACGCTGGAAAGAAGAGCTTGCTTCATGTGTGAACACAGAGTGTGTTTCATGGATGAGAACTCTGGTCTGAATTTCCCTTTGAAACGGAGTTAAACTCCAGGATCTGTGTCTTCCTACAAGCAAGAGATCATATCTGGTGACCCCAGTGAATTTTGGGCTCAAATCATTTTTCGCAGTTCACGAACCCAACACGATTGCCACTATTTACCAAAGAGCATTTATGTAAGAGGAGATGGGGTTTGTATCAGTTTTGTAAGCAGACTTGAAGTGCATATGGTCAGTATGAGTAGGAAACACAGTTCTTTTTTTCTGGGCATTCTCATGGTTCTTGCTGTATTGGAGACTCTGTAAAGAAGAGGATGATTCTTGCCTAAAAACAGAGTGTGTTTCAGGGATGAGAACTCTGGTCTGAATTTCCCTTTGAAAGGGAGTTAAACCCCAGGATCTGTGTCTTCCTACAAGCACGAGTTCATTTCTGGTAAACCCAGAGAATTTTGGCTCAACTAATTTTACACACTTCACAAACCCAACACGATTCTTACTATTAACTAAAGAGCATTTAAGTAAGAGGAGTTGTGGTTTGTATCAGGTTCATAAGCAGAGTTGAACTGCATATCGTCTGTATGAGCAGGAAACAAAGTTCTTTTTAGAGGGCATTCGCATGTTTCTTACAGAAAAAAAGAACTGTGTTTCCTTCTCATACAGACCATATGCACTTCAACTCTGCTCATGAACCTGATACAAACCCCAATTCCTCTTACATAAATGCTCTTTAGTTAATAGTGAGAATGGCGTTGGATTCTTGAACTTCGAAAAATCATTTGAGCCCAAAATTCACTTGGTTTACCAGAAATGAACTCTTGCTTGTAGGAACAAACAGATCCTGTGGTTTAACTCTGATTTTGAAGCGAAATATAGACCAGTGTTCTCATCCATGAAACACATGCGGTTTTAACGCAAGAAGCATCTACTTCTTTCCAGTGTATCCAATACAGCAAGAACCATGAGAATGCCCAGAAAAAAAGAACTGTGTTTCCTAATCAAACAGACCACATGTACTTCAACTCTGCTAATGAAACTGATACAAACCACAGCTCCTCTTACAGAAATGCTCTTTAGTAAATACTGAGAATCGTGTTGGGTTCATGAACTGTGAAAAATCATTTAAGCCCAAACTTCACAGGGATTAACAGAAATGAACTCTTGCTTGTAGGAAGACACAGATCTTGGGGTTTAACTCCGTTTCTGTTGTGATATTCAGACCATAGTTCTCATCGCTGAAACACGCTATGTTTTAACGCAAGAAGCAAGCTCTTCTTTCCAGAGTCTAAAATACAGCAAGATCCATGAGCAGGCCCTGAAAAAAAGAACTGTGTTTCCTACTCATACGGACCATATGTAGTTCAACTCTGCTTATGAAACTGAAACAAACCACAGCTAACCTTACGTAAATGCTCTTTAGTTAATAGTGAGATTTGCCTTGGTTTCGTGAACTGTCAAAATCATTTGAGCACAAAAGTCACTGGTTTTACCAGACACAAACTCGTGCATGTATTAAGACACAGATCCTGGGGTTTAACTCTGATTTTGAAGGGAAATTCAGACCAGTGTTCTCATCCATGAAACACACTCTGTATTCACGCAAGAAGCAAGCTTTTCTTTCCAGCGTCTCGAATATAGCAAGAAACATGACCATGTCCAGAAAAAAGGAACTGTGTTTCCTCCTCATACAGATCATATGAAGTTCAACTCTGCTTATGAAAATGATACAAACCACAGCTCCTCTTACATAAATGCTCTTTAGTTAATAGTGAGAATGGCGTTGGGTTCTTGAACTGAGAAACATCATTTGAGCCCAAAATTCACTGGGTTTCCCAAAAATGAACTCTTGCTTGTAGGAAGACACTGATCCTGGGGTTTAGCTCCGTTTCTGAAGGGAAATTCAGAGCAGTGTTCTCATCCATGAAACACACTCTGTTTGAACGCAAGAAGCAAGCTGTTCTTTCCAGTGTCTCCAACAGCAAGAAACATGACCATGCCCTCAAAAAGAACTGTGGTTCCTACTCATAAAGACCATATGCAGTTCAACTCTGCTTATGAAACTGATACAGACCACAGCTCCTCTTACATAAATGCTCTTTAGTTAAAAGTGAGAATCGCCTTGGGTGCTTGAATTTTGTAAAATTATTTGAGCCCAAAATTCACTTGGTTTGCCAGAAATGCACTCTTGTTTGTAGGAAGACACAGATCCTAGGGTTTAACTCCTTTTCTGAATGCAAATTCAGACCAGGGTTCTCATCCATGAAACACACTTTGTTTTAACGAAAATATCAAGCTCTTCTTTGCAGAGTCTAAAATACAGCAAGTACCATGCTCATGCCCTGAAAAAAAGAACTGTGTTTCCTACTCATACGAACCATATGTAGTTCAACTCTGCTTATGAAACTGATACAAAACACAGCACTTCTTACATAAATACTCGTTAGTTAATAGTGAGAATCACTTTGGGTTCATGAATTGCGAAAAATCATTTGAGCCCAAAATTCACAGGGTTTACAAGAAAAGAACTCTTGCATGTAGGAAGACACAGATCCTGGAGTTTAACTCCATTTCTGAAGGGAAAATAAGACCCGAGTTCTCATCCCTGAAAAACACTCTGTTTTTGGGAAAGAATCATCCTCTTCTTTCTAGCGTCTCCAATAGAGTAAGAACCTTACTCATGCCCTGAAAAAAAATGTGTTTCCTACTCATACGGACCATATCTAGTTCAACTCTGCTTATGAAACTGATACAGACCACGGCTCCTCTTACATAAATGCTCTTAAGTTAATAATGATAATCTCGTGTTCTAGAACTGTGTAAAATCATTTGATCCCAAAATTCACTTGGTTTACCAGAAATAAACTCTTGCTTTTAGGAAGACATAGATGCTGGGCTTTAGCTCCGATTCTGAAGGGAAATTCCGACCAGAGTTCTCATCCCTGGAACACACTCTGTTTTAACGCAAAAATCAAGCTCTTCTTTCCAGAGTCTCCAATACAGTAACAACCACAATCATGCCCTGAAAAACAGAACTGTGTTTCCTACTCATACGCTCCATATGTCGTTCAACTCTGCTTATGAAACTGATACAAACCACAGCTCCTCTTGCATAAATGCTCATTAGTTAATAGTGAGAATCGCGTTCTGTTCTAGAACTTTTAAAACCATTTGAGCTCAAAATTCACTGGGTTTACCAGAAATGAACTCTTGCTTGGAGGAAGACACAGATCCTGGGGTTAAACTCCTTTTCTGAAGGGAAATTCAGACGAGAGTTTTCAACCATGAATCACACTCTGTTTTAATGCAAGAAGCAAGCTCTTCTTTCCAGCGTCTGCAATACAGCAAGAACCAATAGCATGCCCAGAAAAAAAGAACTGTGTTTCCTACTCATACGGACCATATGTAGTTCAACTCTGATTATGAAACAGATACAAACCACAGCTCCACTTACAAAAATGATCTTTAGTTAATAGTGAGAATCGCGTTGGGTTCGTGAAATGTGAAAAATCATTTGAGTCCAAAATTCCCTTGGTTTAGCAGAAATGAACTTTTGCTTGTAGGAAGACACAGATCCTGGCGTTTAACTCCGTTTCTGAAGGGAAATTCAGTCCAGAATTCTCATCCCTGAAAAACACTCTGTTTTAATGCACGAAGCTAGCTCTTCTTTCCAGCGTCTCCAATAGAGCCAGAACCATGAGCATGCCCTCAAAAAAGAACTGTGTTTCCTACTCATACGGACCATAGGTAGATAAACTCTACTTATGAAACTGATACTTAACCACAGCTCCTCTTACATAAATGCTCTTTTGTTAATAGTGAGAATCGCGTTGGATTCGTGAACTGCAAAAAATCATTTGAGCCCAAAATTCACTGGGTTTACCAGAAATGAACTCTTGCTTGTAAGAAGACACAGATCCTGGGGTTTAACTCCGTTTCTGAATGCAAATTCAGACCAGGGTTCTCATCTGTGAAACACACTCTGTTGTAATGCAAGAAGCATGCTCTTCTTTCCAGAGTCTCCAATACAGCAAGAACCATGAGCCTGCCCTGAAAAAAAGAACTGTGTTTCCTACTCATACGGACCATGTGTAGTTCAACTCTGCCTATGAAACTGATACAAACCACAGCTCCTCTTACATAAATGCTCTTTGGTTAATAGTGTGAATCCGGTTGGGTTCATGAATTGCAAAAAATCGTTTGAGCCCAAAATTCACAGGTTTTACGAGAAAAGAACTCTTCCAAGTAGGAAGACACAGGTCCTGGGGTTTAACTCCATTATTGAAGGGAAATTCAGATCTGAGTTCTCATCCCTGAAAAACACTCTGTTTTTAGGCAAGAATCATCCTCTTCTTTCCAATGTCTCCAATAGAGTAAGAACCATATTCATGCCTTGAAAAATGAACTGTGTTTCCTACTCATACGGACCATATGTAGTTCAACTCTGCTTATGAAACTGATACAGACCACTGCTCCTCTTACATAAATGCTCTTAAGTTAAAAGTGAGAATCGCGTTGGGTTCGTGATCTGCACAAAATCATTTGATCCCAAAATTCACTGGGTTTACCAGAAATGAACTCTTGCTTCTAGGAAGACACAGATCCTGGGGTTTAACTCCGTTTTTGAAGGCAAATTCTTACCAGAGTTTTCAACCCTGAAAAACACTCTGTTTTAAGGCATGAATACCCCTCTTTTCTCCAGGTTCTCCAATACAGTAAGAAACATGAGCATGCCAAGAAAAAAACATCTGTGTTTCCTACTCATAAGTTCCATATGTAGTTCAACTCTGCTTATGAAACTGATACAGACCACAGCTCCTCTTACATAAATGCTCTTTAGATAATAGTGAAAATCGCGTTGGGTTCACGAACTGCAAAAAACCATTTGAGTCCAAAATTCACTGGGTTAACCAGAAATGAACTCTTGCTTGTAGGAAGACACAGATCCTGGGGTTTAACTCCGTTTCTGAAGTGAAATTCAGACCAGAGTTCTCATCCCTGAAACACACTCTGCTTTAATGCAAGAAGCAAGCTCTTCTTTCCAGAGACTAAAATACAGCAAGAACCATGAGTTTGGATGAAAAAAAATAAAGAACTGTGTTTCCTATTCATACGGACCATATGTAGTTCAACTCACATTATGAAACTGATACAGACCACAGCTCCTCTTACATAAATGCTCTTTACTTAATAGTGAGAATAGCGTTGTGTTCGTTAACTAGGAAAAATACTTGAGCCCAAAATTCACTGAGTTAAACAGAAATGAACTCTTGCTTGTAGGAAGACACAGATGCTGGGGTTTAACTCCATTTCTGAGGTTAAATTCAGACCAGAATTCTCATCCCTGAAAAACACTCTGTTTTAAGGCATGAATCATCCTCTTCTCTTCAGGGTCTTCAATACAGTAAGAACCATGAGCATGCCAAGAAAAAAAGATCTTGTTTCCTACTCAAACGGACCATATGTAGTCCAACTCTGCTTATGAAACTGATACAGACCACACACAACTCATCTTACATAAATGCACTTTAGTTAATAGTGAGAATCGCGTTGGTTTTTGAGCTGCGAAAAATCATTTGAGCCCAAAATTCACTGGGTTAACCAGAAATGAACTCTTTCTTGTAGTAAGACACATATCCTGGGGTTTAACTCCGTTTCTGAGGGGAATTTCAGACCAGAATTCTCATCCCTGAAAAACACTCTGTTTAAGGCATGAATCATCCTCTTCTTTCCAGGCTCTCAAAAACAGTAAGAACCATGAGCATGCCAAGAAAAAAAGATCTTGTTTCCTACTCATACGTTCCATATGTAGTTCCACTCTGCTTATGAAACTGATACAGACCACACCTCCTCTTACATAAATGCTCTTTAGTTAATACTGAGAATAGCATTGTGTTCGTGAACTGGGAAAAAATACTTGAGCCCAAAATGCACCGAGTTAAACAGAAATGAACTGTTGCTTGTAGGAAGACACAGATACTGGGGTTTAACTCCGTTTTGGAAGGGAAATTCAGACCAGAGTTCTCATCCCTGAAACACACTCTGCTTTAACGCAAGAAGCAAGCTATTCTTTCCAGAGTCTAAAAAACAGCAAGAACCATGAGCATGGCCTGAAAAAAAGAACTGTGTTTCCTATTCAAACGCACCATATGTAGTTCAACTCTGCTAATGAAATTGATACAGACCACACCTCCTCTTACATAAATGCTCTTTAGTTAATAGAATAGCATTGTGTTCGTGAACTGCGAAAAAACCATTTGAGCCCAAAATTCACTGGGTTTACCAGAACTGAACTCTTGCTTGTAGGAAGACACAGATCCTGTGGTTTAACTCCGTTTCTGTAGGGAAATTTAGACAAGAATTCTCATCCCTGAAAAAGACTCTGTTTTAAGGCATGAATCATCCTCTTCTTTCCAGGGTCTCCAATTCAGTAAGAACCATGAGCAAGTGAAGAAAAAAAGAACTGTATTTCCTACTCATACGGACCATATGTAGTCCAACTCTGCTTATGAAACTGATACAGACCATAGCTCCCTTTATATAAGTGCTCTTTAGGTAATAGTGAGAATCGCGTTGGTTCGTGTACAGCGAAAAATCATTTGAGCAAAAAATTCACTGGGTTAAACAGAAATGAACTCTTGCTTGTAGGAAGACACATATCCTGGGGTTTAACTCCGTTTCTGAGGGGAATTTCAGACCAGAATTCTCATCCCTGAAAAACACTCTGTTTAAGGCATGAATCATCCTCTTCTTTCCAGGCTCTCAAAAACAGTAAGAACCATGAGCATGCCAAGAAAAAAAGATCTTGTTTCCTACTCATACGTTCCATATGTAGTTCAACTCTGCTTATGAAACTGATACAGACCACAGCTACTCCTACATAAATGCTCTTTAGATAATAGTGAAAATCGCGTAGGGTTAACGAACTGCGAAAAACCATTTGATTACAAAATTCAGTGGGTTTACTAGAAATGAACTCTTGCTGGTAGGAAGACACAGATTCTGGGGTTTAACTCCGTTTCTGAAGGGAAATTCAGACCAGAGTTCTCATCCCTGAAACACACTCTGTTTTAACGAAGAAGCAAGCTCCTCTTTCCAGAGTCTAAAATACAGCAAGAACCATGAGCATGGATGAAAAACATAAGAACTGTGTTTCCTACTCATAAGTTCCATGTGTAGTTCCACTCTGCTTATGAAACTGATACAGACCACACCTCCTCTTACATAAATGCTCTTTAGATAATACTGAGAATAGCGTTGTGTTCGTGAACTGGGAAAAAATACTTGAGCCCAAAATGCACTGAGTTAAACAGAAATGAACTGTTGCTTGTAGGAAGACACAGATACTGGGGTTTAAATCCGTTTCTGAGGGTAAATATAGACCAGGATTCTAATCCCTGAAAAACACTCTGTTTTAAGGCATGAATCATTTTCTTCTTTCCAGGGTCTCCAATAGAGTAAGAACCATGAGCATGCCAAGAAAAAAAAGATCTGTGTTTCCTACTCATGAGTGCCATATGTTGTTAAACTCTGCTTATGAAACTGATACAGACCACACCTCCTCTTACATAAATGCTCTTTAGTTAATAGTGAGAATCGCGTTGGTTCGTGAACTGCGAAAAATCATTTGAGCCCAAAATTCAATTGGTTTACCTGAAATGAACTCTTGCACGTAGGAAGACACAGATCCTGGGGTTTAACTCCGATTGTGAAAGGAAATTCAGACCAGAGTTCTCATCCCTGAAACACACTCTGCTTTAACGCAAGAAGCAAGCTCTTCTTTCCAGACTCTAAAATACAGCAAGAACCATGAGCATGGCATGAAAAACAGAACTGTGTTTCCTATTCATACGGACCATATGTAGTTCAACTCTGCTTATGAAACTGATACAGACCACACCTCCTCTTTCATAAATGCTCTTTAGTTAATAGAATAGCGTTGATTTCGTGAACTGCGAAAAAATCATTTGAGCCCAAAATTCACTGAGTTAACCAGAAATGAACTCTTGCTTGTAGGAAGACACAGATCCTGGGGTTTCACTCCGTTTCTGAGGGGAAATTCAGACCAGAATTCTCATCCCTGAAAAACACTCTGTTTAAGGCGTGAATCATCCTCTTCTTTCAATGGTCTCAAAAACAGTAAGAACCATGAGCATGACAAGAAAAAAATGATCTGTGTTTCCTACTCATATGTTCCATATATAGTTCAACTCTGCTTATGAAACTGATACAGACCTCAGCTCCTCTTACATAAATGCTCTTTAGTTAATAGTATAAATCGCGTTGGGTTCATGAACTGTAAAAAACCATTGGAGTCCAAAATTCACTGGGTTTACTAGAAATGAACTCTTGCTTGTAGGAAGACACAGATCCTGGGGTTTAACTCCGTTTCTGTAGGAAAATTCACATCAGAATTCTCATCCCTGAAAAACACTCTGTTTTAAGGCAGGAATCATTCACTTCTTTCCAGGGTCTCCAATACAGTAAGAAACATGAATATGCCAAGAAATAAAGATCTGTGTTTCCTACTCATACGTTCCATATGTAGTTCAACTCTGCTTATGAAACTGATACAGACCACAGCTCCTTTTACATAAATGCTCTTTAGTTAATAGTGAAAATCGCGTTGGGTTCTAGAACTGTGTAAAATTATTTGAGCCGAAAATTCACTTGGTTTACCAGAAATGAACTCTTTTATGTAGGAAGACACAGATCATGGGCTTTAACTCCGTTTCTGTATGGAAATTCAGACCAGAATTCTCATCCCTGAAAAACACTTTGTTTTAAGGCAATAATCATCCTCTTCTTTCCATGGTCTCCAATACAGTAAGAACCATGAGCAAGCCAAGAAAAAAAGGCTGTATTTCCTACTCATACGGACCATATGTAATCCAACTCTGCTTATGAAACTGACACAGACCACAGCTCCCCTTATATATATGCTCTTTAGTTAATAGTGATAATCACGTTGAGTTCGTGAACTGTGAAAAATCATTAGAGCCCAAAATTCCCAGGGTTTACCAGAATTGAGCTCTTGCTTGTAGGAAGACACAGATCGTGGGGTTTAACTCCGTTTCTGAAGAGAAATTCACACCAGAGTTCTCATCCCTGAAACACACTCTGCTTTAACGCAAGAAGCAAGCTCTTCTTTCCAGAGTCTAAAATTCCGCAAGAACCATGAGCATGGCCTGAAAAACAGAACTGTGTTTCCTATTCATACAGACCATATGTAGTTCAACTCTGCTTATGAAACTGATACAGACCACACCTCCTCTTACATAAATGCTCTTTAGTTAATACTGAGAATAGCGTTGTGTTCGTGAACTGGGAAAAAATCATTTGAGACCAAAATTCACTGGGTTTACCAGAAATGAACTCTTGCTTTTGGAAGACACAGATCATTGGGTTTAACTCTGTTTCTGAGGGGAAATTCAGACCAGAGTTCTCATCCATGAAACACACTATGTTTTAATGCAAGACGCAAGCACTTCTTTCCAGCGTCTCCAATACTGCAAGAAATATGAGCATGCCCAGAAAAAAGAAATGTGGTTCCTGCTCATACGGACCATATGTAGTTCAACACTGCATATGAAACTGATACAAACCACCGCTCCTCTTACATAAATCCTCTTCAGTTAATAGTGAGAATAGCGTAGGGTTTGTGAACTGCAAATAATCATTTGAGCCCAAAATTCACTGGGTTTACCAGAAATGAACTCTTGCTTGTAGGAAGACACAGATTCTGGGGTTTAACTCCGTTTCTGAAGGGAAATTCAGACCAGAGTTCTCATCCCTGAAACACACTCTGTTTTAACGAAGAAGCAAGCTCCTCTTTCCAGAGTCTAAAATACAGCAAGAACCATGAGCATGGATGAAAAACATAAGAACTGTGTTTCCTACTCATAAGTTCCATGTGTAGTTCCACTCTGCTTATGAAACTGATACAGACCACACCTCCTCTTACATAAATGCTCTTTAGATAATACTGAGAATAGCGTTGTGTTCGTGAACTGGGAAAAAATACTTGAGCCCAAAATGCACTGAGTTAAACAGAAATGAACTGTTGCTTGTAGGAAGACACAGATACTGGGGTTTAAATCCGTTTCTGAGGGTAAATATAGACCAGGATTCTAATCCCTGAAAAACACTCTGTTTTAAGGCATGAATCATTTTCTTCTTTCCAGGGTCTCCAATAGAGTAAGAACCATGAGCATGCCAAGAAAAAAAAGATCTGTGTTTCCTACTCATGAGTGCCATATGTTGTTAAACTCTGCTTATGAAACTGATACAGACCACACCTCCTCTTACATAAATGCTCTTTAGTTAATAGTGAGAATCGCGTTGGTTCGTGAACTGCGAAAAATCATTTGAGCCCAAAATTCAATTGGTTTACCTGAAATGAACTCTTGCACGTAGGAAGACACAGATCCTGGGGTTTAACTCCGATTGTGAAAGGAAATTCAGACCAGAGTTCTCATCCCTGAAACACACTCTGCTTTAACGCAAGAAGCAAGCTCTTCTTTCCAGACTCTAAAATACAGCAAGAACCATGAGCATGGCATGAAAAACAGAACTGTGTTTCCTATTCATACGGACCATATGTAGTTCAACTCTGCTTATGAAACTGATACAGACCACACCTCCTCTTTCATAAATGCTCTTTAGTTAATAGAATAGCGTTGATTTCGTGAACTGCGAAAAAATCATTTGAGCCCAAAATTCACTGAGTTAACCAGAAATGAACTCTTGCTTGTAGGAAGACACAGATCCTGGGGTTTCACTCCGTTTCTGAGGGGAAATTCAGACCAGAATTCTCATCCCTGAAAAACACTCTGTTTAAGGCGTGAATCATCCTCTTCTTTCAATGGTCTCAAAAACAGTAAGAACCATGAGCATGACAAGAAAAAAATGATCTGTGTTTCCTACTCATATGTTCCATATATAGTTCAACTCTGCTTATGAAACTGATACAGACCTCAGCTCCTCTTACATAAATGCTCTTTAGTTAATAGTATAAATCGCGTTGGGTTCATGAACTGTAAAAAACCATTGGAGTCCAAAATTCACTGGGTTTACTAGAAATGAACTCTTGCTTGTAGGAAGACACAGATCCTGGGGTTTAACTCCGTTTCTGTAGGAAAATTCACATCAGAATTCTCATCCCTGAAAAACACTCTGTTTTAAGGCAGGAATCATTCACTTCTTTCCAGGGTCTCCAATACAGTAAGAAACATGAATATGCCAAGAAATAAAGATCTGTGTTTCCTACTCATACGTTCCATATGTAGTTCAACTCTGCTTATGAAACTGATACAGACCACAGCTCCTTTTACATAAATGCTCTTTAGTTAATAGTGAAAATCGCGTTGGGTTCTAGAACTGTGTAAAATTATTTGAGCCGAAAATTCACTTGGTTTACCAGAAATGAACTCTTTTATGTAGGAAGACACAGATCATGGGCTTTAACTCCGTTTCTGTATGGAAATTCAGACCAGAATTCTCATCCCTGAAAAACACTTTGTTTTAAGGCAATAATCATCCTCTTCTTTCCATGGTCTCCAATACAGTAAGAACCATGAGCAAGCCAAGAAAAAAAGGCTGTATTTCCTACTCATACGGACCATATGTAATCCAACTCTGCTTATGAAACTGACACAGACCACAGCTCCCCTTATATATATGCTCTTTAGTTAATAGTGATAATCACGTTGAGTTCGTGAACTGTGAAAAATCATTAGAGCCCAAAATTCCCAGGGTTTACCAGAATTGAGCTCTTGCTTGTAGGAAGACACAGATCGTGGGGTTTAACTCCGTTTCTGAAGAGAAATTCACACCAGAGTTCTCATCCCTGAAACACACTCTGCTTTAACGCAAGAAGCAAGCTCTTCTTTCCAGAGTCTAAAATACCGCAAGAACCATGAGCATGGCCTGAAAAACAGAACTGTGTTTCCTATTCATACAGACCATATGTAGTTCAACTCTGCTTATGAAACTGATACAGACCACACCTCCTCTTACATAAATGCTCTTTAGTTAATAGAAAAGCGTTGTGTTCGTGAACTGCGAAAAAATCATTTGAGACCAAAATTCACTGGGTTTACCAGAAATGAACTCTTGCTTTTGGAAGACACAGATCATTGGGATTAACTCTGTTTCTGAGGGGAAATTCAGACCAGAGTTCTCATCCATGAAACACACTATGTTTTAATGCAAGACGCAAGCACTTCTTTCCAGCGTCTCCAATACTGCAAGAAATATGAGCATGCCCAGAAAAAAGAAATGTGGTTCCTGCTCATACGGACCATATGTAGTTCAACACTGCATATGAAACTGATACAAACCACCGCTCCTCTTACATAAATCCTCTTCAGTTAATAGTGAGAATAGCGTAGGGTTTGTGAACTGCAAATAATCATTTGAGCCCAAAATTCACTGGGTTTACCAGAAATGAACTCTTGCTTGTAGGAAGACACAGATCCTGGGGTTTAATTCCGTTTCTGAAGGGAAATTCAAATCAGAGTTCTCATTCCTGAAACACACTCTGTTTTAACGAAGAAGCAAGCTCTTCTTTCCAGATTTTAAAATACAGCAAGAACCATGAGCATGCCCTGAAAAAAAGAACTGTGTTTCCTACTCATATGGACCATATGTAGTTCAACTCTGCTCATGAAACCGATACAAACCACAGCTCCTCTTACATAAATGCTCTTTAGTTAATAGTGAGAATAGCGTAGGGTTCGTGAACTGCGAAAAATCTTTGACCCCAAACTCCCTGGGTTTACAAGAAAAGAACTCTTGCTTGTAGGAAGACACAGATCCTGGGGTTTATCTCTGCTTCTGAAGGTAAATTCAGATTACAGTTCTCATCCCTGAAACACACTCTGATTTAAGGTAAGAAGCATGCTCTTCTTTGCAGAGACTAAAATACAGCAAGTACCATGAGCATGCCCAGAAAAAAGAACTGTGTTTCCTACTCTTTGGGACCATATGTAGTTCAACTCTGCTTATGAAACTGATACAAACCACAGCTCCTCTTACATAAATGCTCTTTTGTTAATACTGATAATCGCATGGTGTTCTAGAACTGTGTAAAATCATTTGAGCCCAAAATTCAATTGGTTTACCTGAAATGAACTCTTGCACGTAGGAAGACACAGATCCTGGGGTTTAACTCCGATTGTGAAAGGAAATTCAGACCAGAGTTCTCATCCCTGAAACACACTCTGCTTTAACGCAAGAAGCAAGCTCTTCTTTCCAGACTCTAAAATACAGCAAGAACCATGAGCATGGCATGAAAAACAGAACTGTGTTTCCTATTCATACGGACCATATGTAGTTCAACTCTGCTTATGAAATTGAAACAAACCATAGCTCCTCTTACATAAATGCTCTTTAGTAAATAGTGAGACTTGGTTTGGGTTGGTGATCTGTGAAAAATGATTTGGGCCCAAAATTCACATTCTTTACCAGAAATGTAATCTTGCTTGTAGGAAGACACAGATCCTGGGGTTTTACTCCATTTCTGAGAATAAATTCAGACCTTGGTTGTCATCCCTGAAAAACACTGAGTTTTAAGGCAAGAATCATCCTCTTCTTTCCAGCTTCTCCAATACATTCATAACCATGAGCATGCCAAGAAAAAAAGAATTGTGTTTCCTATTCATGGGGACCATATGTAGCTCAACTCTGCTTATTTAACTGATACAAACAAGAGATCCTCTTACATAAATGCTCTTCAGTTAATAGTGAGACTTGTGTTGGGTTCATGAACTGTGAAAACTCATTTCAGCCCAAAATTCACTGGGTTTACCAGAAATGAACTCTTTCTTGTAGTAAGACACAGATCCTGGGGATAAACTCCATTTCTGAAGGGAAACTCAGACGTAGGTTCTCATCCCTGAAAAACACTCTGATTTAACGCAAGAAGCATGCTCTACTTTCCAGAGACTAAAATACAGCAAGAACAATGAGCATGCCCTGAAAAAAAGAACTGTGTTTCCTACTCATTGGGACCATATGTAGTTCAACTCTGCTTATGAAACTGATACAAACTACAGCTGCTCTTACATAAATCCTCTTTTGTTAATAATGATAATCGCGTTGTGTTCTAGAATTGTGTAAAATCATTTGAGCCGAAAATTCACTTGGTTTACCAGAAATGAACTCTTGCTTGTAGGAAGACACAGAACCTGGGGTTTAACTCCGTTTCTGAAGGTAAATTCAGACCAGAGTTCTCATCCCTGAAACATACTCTGATTTGATGCAAGAAGCATGCTCTTCTTTCCAGAGTCTAAAATTCAGCAAGAACCATGAGCATGGCCAGAAAAAATGAACTGTGTTTCCCACTCATACAGACCATATGTAGTTCAACTTTGCTCATGAAAATGATACAAACCACAGCTCCTCTTACGTAAATCCTCTTTAGTTGATAGTGAGAATCGCGTTGGGTTCGTGAACTGTGTAAAATCATTTGAGCCAAAAATTCACTGGGTTTACCAGAAATGAACTCTTGCTTGTAGGAAGACACAGATCCTGGGGTTTAACTCCGTTCTGAAGGCAAATTCAGACCAGAGTTCTCATCCCTGAAAACCACTCTGTTTTCATGCAAGAAGCAATCTCTTCTTTCCAGCGGCTCCAATACAGTAAGAACCATGAGCATGCCCAGAAAAAAAGAACTGTGTTTCCTACTCATACGGACCATATGTAGTGCAACTCTGCTTATGAAATGATACAGACCGCACCTCCGCTTACATAAATGCTCTTTAGTTAATAGTGATAATCGCGTTGTGTTCTAGAACTCTGTGAAATCACTTGAGCCGAAAATTGAATTGGTTTACCAGAAATGAACTCTTGCTTGTAGGAAGACACAGATCCTGGGATTTAAATGCGTTTCTGAAGGGAAATTCAGACCAGAGTTCTCATCCCTGAAACACACTCTGTTTTAACAAAGAAGCTAGCACTTCTTTCCAGAGTCTAAAATACAGCAAGAACCATGAGCACGGCCTGAAAAAATGAACTGTGTTTCCTATTCAAACAGACGATATGTAGTTCAACTCAGATTATGGAACTGATACAAACCACAGGTCTAAAACATAAATCCTCTTTAGTTAATAGTGAGAATAGCGTAGGGTTCGAGAATTGCGAAAAATCTTTTGAGCCCAAAATTCACTGGGTTTACCAGAAATGAACTCTTGCGTGTAGGAAGACACTGATCCTGGTGTTTAACTCCGTTTCTGAAGGCAAATTCAGTCCAGAGTTCTCGTCCCTGAAAAACACTCTGCTTTAAGGCAAGAATCATCCTCTTCTTCCAGCGTCTCCAATATAATAAAAAACATGAGCATGCCCAGAATAAAGAACTGTGTTTCCTATTCATACAGACCATATTTAGTTCAACTCTGCTTATGAAACTGATACAAACCGCAGCACCTCTTACGTAAATCCTCTTTAGTTAATAGTGTGAATAGCTTAGTGTTTGTGAACTGCGAAAAATCATTTGAGCCCAAAAATAACTGGGTTTGCCAGAAATGAACTCTTTCTTGTAGGAAGACAAAGATCCGGGGGTTAAACTCCATTTCTGAAGGAAAACTCAGACGTAGGTTCTCATCCCTGATAAACACTCTGTTTTAAGGCAAGAATCATCCTCTTCTTTCCAGCTTCTGCAGTACCGTAAGAACCATAAGCATGCTAAGGAAAACAGAACTGAGTTTCCTACCCATACGGACCCTATGTAGTTCAACTCTGCTTATGAAACTCATAAAAACCAAAGCTCCTCTTAAATAAATCCTCTTTATTTAATAGTGAGTATCGCGTTTTGGTTCTTGAACTGCGAAAAATCAATTGAGCCCAAAATTCCCTGGGTTTACAAGAAAAGAACTCTTGCTTGTAGGAAGACACAGATCCTGGGGTTTAACTCCGTTTCTGAAGGTAAATTCAAACCAGAGTTCTCATCCCTGAAACACACTCTGATTTAACGCAAGTAGCATGCTCTTCTTTCCAGAGACTAAAATAAATCAAGAAACATGAGCATGCCCTGAAAAAAAGAACTGTGTTTCCTACTCATTGGGACCATATGTAGTTCAACTCTGCTTATTAAACTGATACAAACCACATCGCCTCTTACATAAATCCTCTTTTGTTAATAGTGATAATCTCATTGTGTTCTAGAACTGTGTAAAATCATTTGAACTGAAAATTCACTTGGTTTACCAGAAATGAACTCTTGCTTGTAGGAAGACACAGATACTCAGGTTTAACTCCTTTTGTCATGGGAAATTCAGACCAGAGTTCTCATCCATGAAACACACCCTGTTTTAATGAAAGAAGCAAGCTCTTCTTTCCAGAGTCTAAAATACAGCAAGAACCATGAGCATGGCCAGAAAAAAAAATGTGTTTCCCACTCATACAGACCATATGTAGTTCAACTTTGCTCATGAAACTGATACAAACCACAGCTCCTCTTACATAAATCCTCTTTAGTTAATAGTGAGAATGGTGTTGGGTTCGTGAACCGTCTAAAATCATGTGAGCCCAAAATTCTCTGGGTTTACCAGAAATGAATTCTTGCTTGGAGGAAGACACAGATCCTGGGCTTTAACTCCGTTCTGAAGGCAAATTCAGACCAGAGTTCTCATCCCTCAAAAACACTCTGTATTAAAGCAAGAATCATCCACTTCTTTCCAGCGTCTCCAATATAGTAAGAAACATGAGCATGCCAAGAACAAAAGAACTGTGTTTCCTACTCATACAGACCATATGTAGTTCAACTCTGCTCATGAAACTGATACAAACCAGATATCTAAAACATAAATCCTCTTTACTTAATAGTGAGAATAGTATAGGGTTCGTGAACTGTGATAAATCAATGAGCCCAAAATTAACTGTTTACCAGAAATGAACTCTTGCTTGTAGGAAGACACAGATCCGGGAATTTAACTCCATTTGTGAAGGGAAATTCAGACCAGAGTTCTAATCCATGAAACACACCCTGTTTTAATGAAAGAAGCAAGCTCTTCTTTCCAGAGACTAAAATACAGCAAGAACCATGAGCAAGGCCTGAAAAAAGAACTGTGTTTCCAACTAATACAGACCATATGTAGTCCACCTCTGCTTATGAAACTGATACAGACCATAGCTCCTCTTACATAAATGCTCTTTAGTTAATAGTGATATTCGCGTTGGGTTCTAGAATTGTGTAAAATCATTTGAGCCGAAAATTCACATGGTTTACCTGAAATGAACTCTTGCTTGTAGGAATACACAGATCATGGGGTTTAACTCCGTTTCTGAAGGGAAATTCAGACCAGAG
The DNA here is from genome assembly GCA_949786385.1 of Onychomys leucogaster. NCBI lineage: Eukaryota > Metazoa > Chordata > Mammalia > Rodentia > Cricetidae > Onychomys > Onychomys leucogaster. The sequence goes on from CATKUP010000351.1 coordinate 159,825, forward strand.
TTCTCATCCCTGAAACACACGCTGTTTAAAAGCAAGAAGCAAGCTCTTCTTTCCAGAGTCAAAAATACAGCAAGAACCATGAGCATGCACTGAAAAAAAGAACTGTGTTTCCTACTCATACGGACCATATATAGTACAACTCTGCTTATGGAACTGATACAAACCACAGCTCCTCTTACATAAATCCTCTTTATTTAATAGTGATATTCGCATTGTGTTCTAGAACTGTGTAAAATCAGTTGAGCTGAAAATTCACTTGGTTTACCAGAAATGAACTCTTGCTTGTAGGAAAGCACAGATCCTCAGGTTTAACTCCTTTTGTGAAGGGAAATTCAGATCATAGTTCTCATCCATGAAACACACCCTGTTTTAAGGAAAGAAGCAAGCACTTCTTTCCAGAGTCTATAATACAGCAAGCACCATGAGCATGGCCTGAAAAAAAGAACTGTGTTTCCTACTCATACGGACCATATGTCGTTCAACTCTGCTTATGAAACTGATACAGACCACAGCTCCTCTTACATAAATTCTCTTTAGTTAATAGTGAGAATAGCTTTGGGTTCATGAACTGAGTAAAATCATTTGAGCCCAAAATTCATTGGGTTTACCAGAAATCAACTCTTGCTTGTAGGAAGACACAGATCCTGGGGTTTAACTCCGTTTCTTACGGGAAATTCAGACCAGAGTTCTCGTCCCTGAAAAACACTCTGTTTTAAGGCAAGAATCATCCTCTTCTTTCCAGCGCATCCAATATAGTAAGAAACATGAGCATGCCGAGAATAAATGAACTGTGTTTCCTACTCATACAGACCATATGTAGTTCAACTCTGCTAATGAAACTGATACAAACTACAGATCTAATACATAAATCCTCTTTAGTTAATAGTGAGAATAGCATAGGGTTCGTGAACTGCGAAAAATCTTTGACCCCAAACTCCCTGGGTTTACAAGAAAAGAACTCTTGCTTGTAGGAAGACACAGATCCTGTGGTTTATCTCTGCTTCTGAAGGTAAATTCAGATTAGAGTTCTCATCCATGAAACACAGTCTGATTTAAGGCAAGAAGCATGCTCTTCTTTCCATAGACTAAAATACAGCAAGTACCATGAGCATGCCCTGAAAAAAAGAACTGTGTTTCCTACTCATTGGGAGCATATGTAGTTCAACTCTGCATATGAAACTGATACAAACCACAGCTACTCTTACATAAATGCTCTTTTGTTAATACTGACAATCGCATGGTGTTCTAGAACTGTGTAAAATCATTTGAGCCGAAAATTCAATTGGTTTACCAGAAATGAACTCTTGCACGTAGGAAGACACAGATCCTGGGGTTTAACTCCGATTGTGAAAGGAAATTCAGACCAGAGTTCTCATCCATGAAACACACCCTGTTTTAGTGAAAGAAGCAAGCTCTTCTTTCCAGCATCTCCATACAGCAAGAACCATGAGCATGCCAAGAAAAAAAGAATTGTGTTTCCTACTCATGGGGACCATATGTAGTTCAACTCTGCTTATGAAACTGATACAAACAACAGATCCTCTTACATAAATGCTCTTCAGTTAATAGTGAGAATTGTGTTGGGTTCATGAACTGCGAAAACTCATTTCAGCCCAAAATTCACTGGGTTTACCAGAAATGAACTCTTTCTTGTAGTAAGACACAGATCCTGGGGATAAACTCCATTTCTGAAGGGAAACTCAGACGTAGGTTCTCATCCCTGAAAAACACTCTGATTTAACGCAAGAAGCATGCTCTTCTTTCCAGAGACTAAAATACAGCAAGAACAATGAGCATGCCCTGAAAAAAAGAACTGTGTTTCCTACTCATTGGGACCATATATAGTTCAACTTTGCTCATGAAACTGATACAAACCACAGCTCCTCTTACGTAAATCCTCTTTAGTTGATAGTGAGAATCGCGTTGGGTTCGTGAACTGTGTAAAATCTTTTGAGCCAAAAAATCACTGGGTTTACCAGAAATGAACTCTTGCTTGTAGGAAGACACAGATCCTGGGGTTTAACTCCGGTCTGAAGGCAAATTCAGACCAGAGTTCTCATCCCTGAAAACCACTCTGTTTTCATGCAAGAAGCAATCTCTTCTTTCCAGCGGCTCCAATACAGTAAGAACCATGAGCAAGCCCAGAAAAAAAGAACTGTGATTCCTACTCATACGGACCATATGTAGTTCAACTCTGCTTATGAAATGATACAGACCGCACCTCCGCTTACATAAATGCGCTTTAGTTAATAGTGAGAATAGCGTTGGGTTCGTGAACTGTGTAAAATTATATGAGCGCAAAATTCACTGGGTTTACCAGAAATGAACTCTTGCTTGTAGGAAGACACAGATCCAGGGGTTTAACTCCGTTTCTGAAGGGAAATTCAGACCAGTGTTCTCATCCATGAAACACACTCTGTTTTCACACAAGAAGCAAGCTCTTCTTTCCACGGCTCCAATACAGCAAGGACCAGGAGCATGCCCAGAAAAAAAGAACTGTGTTTCCTACTCATACGGAACATATGTAGACCAGCTCTGCTTATGAAACTGAAACAAACCACAGCTCCTCTTATATAAATGCTCTTTAGTTAATAGTGAGAATAGCTTTGGATTCGTGAACTGTGTAAAATTATTTGAGCCCAAAATTCACTGGGTTTACCAGAAATGAACTCTTGCTTGTAGGAAGACACAGATCCTGGGGTTTAACTCCGTTTCTGAAGGCAAAATCAGACCAGAATTCTCAACCCTGAAAAACACTCTGTTTTAAGGCAAGAATCATCCTCTTCTTTCCAGCGTCTCCATTACAGTAAGATCCATGAGTATTACCAGAATAAAATAATTGTGTTTCCTACTCCTACGGACCATATGTAGATCAACCCTGCTTATGAAATGATACAGACCACCGCTCCACTTACAGGAATGCTCTTTAGTTAATAGTGATAATCGAGATGGGTTCTAGAACACTGTAAAATCATTAGATCCCAAAATTCACTTGGTTTACCAGAAATGAACTCTTGCTTGTAGGAAGACACAGATCATGGGGTTTAACTCCGTTTATAAAGGGAAATTCAGACCAGAGTTCTCATCCATGAAACACTCTGTTTTAATGCAAGAAGCAAGCTCTTCTTTCCATGGCTCGAATACAGCAAGAACCATGAGCATGCCCCGAAAAGAAGAACAGTGTTTCCTACTCATAAGGACCATATGTAGTTCAACTCTGCTTATGAAACTGAAACAAACCACAGCTCCTCTTACGTAAATGCTCTTTAGTTAATAGTGAGAATCGCGTTGGGTTCGTGCTCTCTGAAAAATCATTTGAGCCCAAAATTCACTGGGGAAACCAGAATGAACTCTTGCTTATAGGAAGACACAGATCCTGGGGTATAACTCCTTTTCTGAAGGGAAATTCAGACCAGTGTTCTCATCCATGAAACACACTCTGTTTTCATGCAAGAAGCAAGCTCTTCTTTCCACGATTCCAATACATCAAGAACCAAGAGAATGCCCAGAAAAAGAACTGTGTTTCCTCCTCAAACGTACCATATGTATTTCAACTCGGCCTATGAAACTGATACAAACCACAGCTCCTCATAAATAAATGCTCTTTAGTTAATAGTGAGAATCAGTTGTGGTTGTTGAACTGCGCAAAATCATTTTAGCCCAAAATTCACTTGGTTTACAAGAAATGAACTCTTGCTTGTAGGAAGACACAGATCCTGGGGTTTAATTCCGTTTCTGAAGGCAAATTCCGACCAGAATTCTCAACCCTGAAAAACACTCTGTTTTAAGGCAAGAATCGTCCTCTTCTTTCCAATACAGTAAGATCCATGAGTATTACCAGAAAAAAAGAACTGTGTTTCCTACTCATACGGACCGTATGTAGATCAACTATGCTTATGAAATGATACAGACCACAGCTCCTCTTACATAAATGCTCTTTAGTTAATAGTGATAATCGCGATGGGTTCTAGAACACTGTAAAATCATTTGATCCCAAAATTCACTGGGTAAACCAGAATGAACTCTTGCTTGTAGGACGACACAGTTCCTGGGGTATAACTCCTTTTCTGAAGGGAAATTCAGACCAGTGTTCTCATCCATGAAACACACTCTGTTTTAACGCAAGAATCATCCTCTTCTTTCCAGCGTCTCCGATACAGCAAGGATCATGAGCATGCCCAGAAAAAAAGAACTGTCTTTCCTACTCATACAGACCAATGTAGTTCAACTCTGCTTATGAAATGATACAGACCACAGCTCCTCTTACATAAATGCTCTTTAGTTAAGAGTGATAATCGCGTTGGGTTCTAGAAATGTGTAAAGTCATTGGAGCCGAAAAATTCACTAGGTTTAACAGAAATGAACTCGTGCTTGTAGGAAGACACAGATCATGGGGTTTAACTACTTTTCTGAAGGGAAATTCAGACCAGAGTTCTCATTCATGAAACACACTCTGTTTTAATGCAAGAAGCAAGCTCTTCTTTCCAGTGTCTCCAATACAGCAAGAACCATGAGCATGCCCAGAAAAAAAGAACTGTGTTTCCTACTCATACAGACCATATTTAGATCAACTCTGGTTATGAAACTGATACAAAGCATAGCACCACTTAAATAATTTCTGTCTAGTTAATAGTGAGAATCGCATAGGGATTTTGAACTGTGTAAAATCATTTGATCCCAAAATTCTCTTGGTTTACCAGAAATAAACTCTTCCATGTAGGAGGACACAGACCCTGGATTTTAACTCTGATTCTGAAGGGAAATTCAGACCAGTGTTCTCATCCATGAAACACACTCTGTTTTCACGCAAGAAGCCAGCTCTTCTTTCCAGGGTCTCCAATACAGCAAGGACCAGGAGCATGCCCAGAAAAAAAGAACTGTGTTTCCTACTCATACGGAACATATGTAGACCAGCTCTGCTTATGAAACTGAAACAAACCACAGCTCCTCTTACATAAATGCTCTTTAGTTAATAGTGAGAATAGCTTTGGGTTCGTTAACTGTGTAAAATTATTTGAGCCCAAAATTCACTGGGTTTACCAGAAACGAACTCTTGCTTGTAGGAAGACACAGATCCTGGGGTTTAACTCCGTTTCTGAAGGCAAAATCAGACCAGAATTCTCAACCCTGAAAAACACTCTGTTTTAAGGCAAGAATCATCCTCTTCTTTCAAGCGTCTCCATTACAGTAAGATGCATGAGTATTACCAGAATAAAAGAACTGTGTTTCCTACTCCTACGTACCATATGTAGATCAACTCTACTTATGAAATGATACAGACCACAGCTCCACTTACAGGAATGCTCTTTAGTTAATAGTGATAATCGCGATATGTTCTAGAACACTGTAAAATAATTTGATCCCAAAATTCACTTGGTTTACCTGAAATGAACTCTTGCTTGTAGGAAGACACAGATCATGGGGTTTAACTCCGTTTATGAAGGGAAATTCAGACCAGCGTTCTCATCCATGAAACACTCTGTTTTAATGCAAGAAGGAAGCTCTTCTTTCCAGTGTCTCCAATACAGCAAGAACCATGAGCATGCCCCGAAAAAAAGAACAGTGTTTCCTACTCATAAGGACCATATGTAGTTCAACTCTGCTTATGAAACTGAAACAAACCATAGCTCCTCTTATGTAAATGCTCTTTAGTTAATAGTGAGAATCGCGTTGGGTTCATGCTCTTTGAAAGATCATTTCAGCCAAAATTCACTGGGGAAACCAGAATGAACTCTTGCTTGTAGGAAGACACAGATACTGGGGTATAACTCCTTTCTGAAGGCAAATTCAGACCAGAATTCTCAACCCTGAAAAACACTCTGTTTTAAGGCAAGAATCATCCTCTTCTTTCCAGTGTCTCCATTACAGTAAGATCCATGAGTATGACCAGAGAAAAATAACTGTGTTTCCTACACATACGGACCATATGTAGTTCAGCTCTGCTTATGAAACTGAAACAAACCACAGCTCCTCTTACAAAAATGCTCATTAGTTAATAGTGATAATCGCGATGGGTTCTAGAATACTGTAAAATCATTAGATCCCAAAATTCACTTGGTTTACCAGAAATGAACTCTTGCTTGTAGGAAGACACAGATCATGGGGTTTAACTCCGTTTATAAAGGGAAATTCAGACCAGAGTTCTCATCCATGAAACACTCTGTTTTAATGCAAGAAGCAAGCTCTTCTTTCCACGGCTCGAATACAGCAAGAACCATGAGCATGCCCCGAAAAGAAGAACAGTGTTTCCTACTCATAAGGACTATATGTAGTTCAACTCTGCTTATGAAACTGAAACAATCCACAGCTCCTCTTACGTAAATGCTCTTTAGTTAATAGTGAGAATCGCGTTGGGTTCGTGCTCTGTGAAAAATCATTTGAGACCAAAATTCACTGGGTAAACCAGAATGAACTCTTGCTTATAGGAAGACACAGATCCTGGGGTATAACTCCTTTTCTGAAGGGAAATTCAGACCAGTGTTCTCATCCATGAAACACACTCTGTTTTCACGCAAGAAGCAAGCTCTTCTTTCCACGGCTCCAATACATCAAGAAACATGAGAATGCCCAGAAAAAGAACTGTGTTTCCTACTCAAACGTACCATATGTATTTCAACTCTGCTTATGAAACTGATACAAACCACAGCTCCTCTTACATAAATGCTCTTTAGTTAATAGTGAGAATCAGTTGGGGTTGGTGAACTGCGCAAAATCATTTGAGCCCAAAATTCACTTGGTTTACCAGAAATGAACTCTTGCTTGTAGGAAGACACAGATTCTGGGGTTTAACTCCGTTTCTGAAGGCAAATTCAGACCAGAATTCTCAACCCTGAAAAACACTCTGTTTTAAGGCAAGAATCGTCCTCTTCTTTCCAGCGTCTCCAATACAGTAAGATCCATGAGTATGACCAGAAAAAAAGAACTGTGTTTCCTACTCATACGGACCGTATGTAGATCAACTATGCTTATGAAATGATACAGACCACAGCTCCTCTTACATAAATGCTCTTTAGGTAATAGTGATAATCGCGATGGGTTCTAGAACACTCTAAAATAATTTGATCCCAAAATTCACTGGGTAAACCAGAATGAACTCTTGCTTGTAGGACGACACAGTTCCTGGGGTATAACTCCTTTTCTGAAGGGAAATTCAGACCAGTGTTCTCATCCATGAAACACACTCTGTTTTAACGCAAGAATCATCCTCTTCTTTCCAGCGTCTCCGATACAGCAAGGATCATGAGCATGCCCAGAAAAAAAGAACTGTCTTTCCTACTCATACAGACCAATGTAGTTCAAACCTGCTTATGAAATGATACAGACCACAGCTCCTCTTACATAAATGCTCTTTAGTTAAGAGTGATAATCGCGTTGGGTTCTAGAAATGTGTAAAGTCATTGGAGCCGAAAAATTCACTAGGTTTAACAGAAATGAACTCGTGCTTGTAGGAAGACACAGATCATGGGGTTTAACTACTTTTCTGAAGGGAAATTCAGACCAGAGTTCTCATTCATGAAACACACTCTGTTTTAATGCAAGAAGCAAGCTCTTCTTTCCAGTGTCTCCAATACAGCAAGAACCATGAGCATGCCCAGAAAAAAAGAACTGTGTTTCCTACTCATACAGACCATATTTAGATCAACTCTGGTTATGAAACTGATACAAAGCATAGCACCACTTAAATAATTTCTGTCTAGTTAATAGTGAGAATCGCATAGGGATTTTGAACTGTGTAAAATCATTTGATCCCAAAATTCTCTTGGTTTACCAGAAATAAACTCCTCCATGTAGGAGGACACAGACCCTGGATTTTAACTCTGATTCTGAAGGGAAATTCAGACCAGTGTTCTCATCCATTTAACACACTCCGTTTTCACGCAAGAAGCCAGCTCTTCTTTCCAGGGTCTCCAATACAGCAAGGACCAGGAGCATGCCCAGAAAAAAAGAACTGTGTTTCCTACTCATACGGAACATATGTAGACCAGCTCTGCTTATGAAACTGAAACAAACCACAGCTCCTCTTACATAAATGCTCTTTAGTTAATAGTGAGAATAGCTTTGGGTTCGTTAACTGTGTAAAATTATTTGAGCCCAAAATTCACTGGGTTTACCAGAAATGAACTCTTGCTTGTAGGAAGACACAGATCCTGGGGTTTAACTCCGTTTCTGAAGGCAAAATCAGACCAGAATTCTCAACCCTGAAAAACACTCTGTTTTAAGGCAAGAATCATCCTTTCTTTCAAGCGTCTCCATTACAGTAAGATCCATGAGTATTACCAGAATAAAATAACTGTGTTTCCTACTCCTACGGACCATATGTAGATCAACTCTGCTTATGAAATGATACAGACCACAGCTCTACTTACAGGAATGCTCTTTAGTTAATAGTGATAATCGCGTTAGGTTCTAGAACACTGTAAAATCATTTGATCCCAAAATTCACTTGGTTTACCAGAAATGAACTCTTGCTTGTAGGAAGACACAGATCATGGGGTTTAACTCCGTTTATGAAGGGAAATTCAGACCAGAGTTCTCATCCATGAAACACTCTGTTTTAATGCAAGAAGGAAGCTCTTCTTTCCAGTGTCTCCAATACAGCAAGAACCATGAGCATGCCCCGAAAAAAAGAACAGTGTTTCCTACTCATAAGGACCATATGTAGTTCAACTCTGCTTATGAAACTGAAACAAACCATAGTTCCTCTTACGTAAATGCTCTTTAGTTAATAGTGAGAATCGCGTTGGGTTCATGCTCTTTGAAAGATCATTTCAGCCAAAATTCACTGGGGAAACCAGAATGAACTCTTGCTTGTAGGAAGACACAGATACTGGGGTATAACTCCTTTCTGAAGGCAAATTCAGACCAGAATTCTCAACCCTGAAAAACACTCTGTTTTAAGGCAAGAATCATCCTCTTCTTTCCAGTGTCTCCATTACAGTAAGATCCATGAGTATGACCAGAGAAAAATAACTGTGTTTCCTACACATACGGACCATATGTAGTTCAGCTCTGCTTATGAAACTGAAACAAACCACAGCTCCTCTTACAAAAATGCTCATTAGTTAATAGTGATAATCGCGATGGGTTCTAGAATACTGTAAAATCATTAGATCCCAAAATTCACTTGGTTTACCAGAAATGAACTCTTGCTTGTAGGAAGACACAGATCATGGGGTTTAACTCCGTTTATAAAGGGAAATTCAGACCAGAGTTCTCATCCATGAAACACTCTGTTTTAATGCAAGAAGCAAGCTCTTCTTTCCACGGCTCGAATACAGCAAGAACCATGAGCATGCCCCGAAAAGAAGAACAGTGTTTCCTACTCATAAGGACTATATGTAGTTCAACTCTGCTTATGAAACTGAAACAATCCACAGCTCCTCTTACGTAAATGCTCTTTAGTTAATAGTGAGAATCGCGTTGGGTTCGTGCTCTGTGAAAAATCATTTGAGACCAAAATTCACTGGGTAAACCAGAATGAACTCTTGCTTATAGGAAGACACAGATCCTGGGGTATAACTCCTTTTCTGAAGGGAAATTCAGACCAGTGTTCTCATCCATGAAACACACTCTGTTTTCACGCAAGAAGCAAGCTCTTCTTTCCACGGCTCCAATACATCAAGAAACATGAGAATGCCCAGAAAAAGAACTGTGTTTCCTACTCAAACGTACCATATGTATTTCAACTCTGCTTATGAAACTGATACAAACCACAGCTCCTCTTACATAAATGCTCTTTAGTTAATAGTGAGAATCAGTTGGGGTTGGTGAACTGCGCAAAATCATTTGAGCCCAAAATTCACTTGGTTTACCAGAAATGAACTCTTGCTTGTAGGAAGACACAGATTCTGGGGTTTAACTCCGTTTCTGAAGGCAAATTCAGACCAGAATTCTCAACCCTGAAAAACACTCTGTTTTAAGGCAAGAATCGTCCTCTTCTTTCCAGCGTCTCCAATACAGTAAGATCCATGAGTATGACCAGAAAAAAAGAACTGTGTTTCCTACTCATACGGACCGTATGTAGATCAACTATGCTTATGAAATGATACAGACCACAGCTCCTCTTACATAAATGCTCTTTAGGTAATAGTGATAATCGCGATGGGTTCTAGAACACTCTAAAATAATTTGATCCCAAAATTCACTGGGTAAACCAGAATGAACTCTTGCTTGTAGGACGACACAGTTCCTGGGGTATAACTCCTTTTCTGAAGGGAAATTCAGACCAGTGTTCTCATCCATGAAACACACTCTGTTTTAACGCAAGAATCATCCTCTTCTTTCCAGCGTCTCCGATACAGCAAGGATCATGAGCATGCCCAGAAAAAAAGAACTGTCTTTCCTACTCATACAGACCAATGTAGTTCAAACCTGCTTATGAAATGATACAGACCACAGCTCCTCTTACATAAATGCTCTTTAGTTAAGAGTGATAATCGCGTTGGGTTCTAGAAATGTGTAAAGTCATTGGAGCCGAAAAATTCACTAGGTTTAACAGAAATGAACTCGTGCTTGTAGGAAGACACAGATCATGGGGTTTAACTACTTTTCTGAAGGGAAATTCAGACCAGAGTTCTCATTCATGAAACACACTCTGTTTTAATGCAAGAAGCAAGCTCTTCTTTCCAGTGTCTCCAATACAGCAAGAACCATGAGCATGCCCAGAAAAAAAGAACTGTGTTTCCTACTCATACAGACCATATTTAGATCAACTCTGGTTATGAAACTGATACAAAGCATAGCACCACTTAAATAATTTCTGTCTAGTTAATAGTGAGAATCGCATAGGGATTTTGAACTGTGTAAAATCATTTGATCCCAAAATTCTCTTGGTTTACCAGAAATAAACTCCTCCATGTAGGAGGACACAGACCCTGGATTTTAACTCTGATTCTGAAGGGAAATTCAGACCAGTGTTCTCATCCATTTAACACACTCCGTTTTCACGCAAGAAGCCAGCTCTTCTTTCCAGGGTCTCCAATACAGCAAGGACCAGGAGCATGCCCAGAAAAAAAGAACTGTGTTTCCTACTCATACGGAACATATGTAGACCAGCTCTGCTTATGAAACTGAAACAAACCACAGCTCCTCTTACATAAATGCTCTTTAGTTAATAGTGAGAATAGCTTTGGGTTCGTTAACTGTGTAAAATTATTTGAGCCCAAAATTCACTGGGTTTACCAGAAATGAACTCTTGCTTGTAGGAAGACACAGATCCTGGGGTTTAACTCCGTTTCTGAAGGCAAAATCAGACCAGAATTCTCAACCCTGAAAAACACTCTGTTTTAAGGCAAGAATCATCCTTTCTTTCAAGCGTCTCCATTACAGTAAGATCCATGAGTATTACCAGAATAAAATAACTGTGTTTCCTACTCCTACGGACCATATGTAGATCAACTCTGCTTATGAAATGATACAGACCACAGCTCTACTTACAGGAATGCTCTTTAGTTAATAGTGATAATCGCGTTAGGTTCTAGAACACTGTAAAATCATTTGATCCCAAAATTCACTTGGTTTACCAGAAATGAACTCTTGCTTGTAGGAAGACACAGATCATGGGGTTTAACTCCGTTTATGAAGGGAAATTCAGACCAGAGTTCTCATCCATGAAACACTCTGTTTTAATGCAAGAAGGAAGCTCTTCTTTCCAGTGTCTCCAATACAGCAAGAACCATGAGCATGCCCCGAAAAAAAGAACAGTGTTTCCTACTCATAAGGACCATATGTAGTTCAACTCTGCTTATGAAACTGAAACAAACCATAGTTCCTCTTACGTAAATGCTCTTTAGTTAATAGTGAGAATCGCGTTGGGTTCATGCTCTGTGAAAAATCATTTAAGGCAAAATTCACTGGGGAAACCAGAATGAACTCTTGCTTGTAGGAAGACACAGATACTGGGGTATAACTCCTTTCTGAAGGCAAATTCAGACCAGAATTCTCAACCCTGAAAAACACTCTGTTTTAAGGCAAGAATCATCCTCTTCTTTCCAGCGTCTCCATTACAGTAAGATCCATGAGTATGACCAGAGAAAAATAACTGTGTTTCCTACACATACGGACCATATGTAGTTCAGCTCTGCTTATGAACCTGAAACAAACCACAGCTCCTCTTACAAAAATGCTCATTAGTTAATAGTGATAATCGCGATGGGTTCTAGAATACTGTAAAATCCTTAGATCCCAAAATTCACTTGGTTTACCAGAAATGAACTCTTGCTTGTAGGAAGACACAGATCATGGGGTTTAACTCCGTTTATAAAGGGAAATTCAGACCAGAGTTCTCATCCATGAAACACTCTCTTTTAATGCAAGAAGCAAGCTCTTCTTTCCACGGCTCGAATACAGCAAGAACCATGAGCATGCCCCGAAAAGAAGAACAGTGTTTCCTACTCATAAGGACTATATGTAGTTCAACTCTGCTTATGAAACTGAAACAAACCACAGCTCCTCTTACGTAAATGCTCTTTAGTTAATAGTGAGAATCGCGTTGGGTTCGTGCTCTGTGAAAAATCATTTGAGCCCAAAATTCACTGGGGAAACCAGAATGAACTCTTGCTTATAGGATGACACAGATCCTGGGGTATAACTCCTTTTCTGAAGGGAAATTCAGACCAGTGTTCTCATCCATGAAACACACTCTGTTTTCACGCAAGAAGCAAGCTCTTCTTTCCACGGCTCCAATACATCAAGAAACATGAGAATGCCCAGAAAAAGAACTGTGTTTCCTACTCAAATGTACCATATGTATTTCAACTCTGCTTATGAAACTGATACAAACCACAGCTCCTCTTACATAAATGCTCTTTAGTTAATAGTGAGAATCAGTTGGGGTTGGTGAACTGCGCAAAATCATTTGAGCCCAAAATTCACTTGGTTTACCAGAAATGAACTCTTGCTTGTAGGAAGACACAGATCCTGGGGTTTAACTCCGTTTCTGAAGGCAAATTCAGACCAGAATTCTCAACCCTGAAAAACACTCTGTTTTAAGGCAAGAATCGTCCTCTTCTTTCCAGCGTTTCCAATACAATAAGATCCATGAGTATGACCAGAAAAAAAGAACTGTGTTTCCTACTCATACGGACCATATGTAGATCAACTCTGCTTATGAAATGATACAGACCACAGCTCTTCTTACATAAATGCTCTTTAGTTAATAGTGATAATCGCGATGGGTTCTAGAACACTCTAAAATAATTTGATCCCAAAATTCACTGGGTAAACCAGAATGAACTCTTGCTTGTAGGACGACACAGTTCCTGGGGTATAACTCCTTTTCTGAAGGGAAATTCAGACCACTGTTCTCATCCATGAAACATACTCTGTTTTAACGCAAGAATCATCCTCTTCTTTCCAGCGTCTCCGATACAGCAAGGATCATGAGCATGCCCAGAAAAAAAGAACTGTCTTTCCTACTCATACAGACCAATGTAGTTCAACTCTGCTTATGAAATGATACAGACCACAGCTCCTCTTACATAAATGCTCTTTAGTTAATAGTGATAATCACGTTGGGTTCTAGAAATGTGTAAAGTCATTGGAGCCGAAAAATTCACTAGGTTTAACAGAAATGAACTCGTGCTTGTAGGAAGACACAGATCATGGGGTTTAACTACTTTTCTGAAGGGAAATTCAGACCAGAGTTCTCATTCATGAAACACACTCTGTTTTAATGCAAGAAGCAAGCTCTTCTTTCCAGTGTCTCCAATACAGCAAGAACCATGAGCATGCCCAGAAAAAAAGAACTGTGTTTCCTACTCATACAGACCATATTTAGATGAACTCTGGTTATGAAACTGATACAAAGCATAGCACCACTTAAATAATTTCTGTCTAGTTAATAGTGAGAATCGCATAGGGATTTTGAACTGTGTAAAATCATTTGATCCCAAAATTCTCTTGGTTTACCAGAAATAAACTCCTCCATGTAGGAGGACACAGACCCTGGATTTTAACTCTGATTCTGAAGGGAAATTCAGACCAGTGTTCTCATCCATTTAACACCCTCTGTTTTCACGCAAGAAGCCAGCTCTTCTTTCCAGGGTCTCCAATACAGCAAGGACCAGGAGCATGCCCAGAAAAAAAGAACTGTGTTTCCTACTCATACGGAATATATGTAGACCAGCTCTGCTTATGAAACTGAAACAAACCACAGCTCCTCTTACATAAATGCTCTTTAGTTAATAGTGAGAATAGCTTTGGGTTCGTTAACTGTGTAAAATTATTTGAGCCCAAAATTCACTGGGTTTACCAGAAACGAACTCTTGCTTGTAGGAAGACACAGATCCTGGGGTTTAACTCCGTTTCTGAAGGCAAAATCAGACCAGAATTCTCAACCCTGAAAAACACTCTGTTTTAAGGCAAGAATCATCCTCTTCTTTCAAGCGTCTCCATTACAGTAAGATCCATGAGTATTACCAGAATAAAATAACTGTGTTTCCTACTCCTACGGACCATATGTAGATCAACTCTGCCTATGAAATGATACAGAGCACAGCTCCACTTACAGGAATGCTCTTTAGTTAATAGTGATAATCGTGATAGGTTCTAGAACACTGTAAAATCATTTGATCCCAAAATTCACTTGGTTTACCAGAAATGAACTCTTGCTTGTAGGAAGACACAGATCATGGGGTTTAACTCCGTTTATGAAGGGAAATTCAGACCAGAGTTTTCATCCATGAAACACTTTGTTTTAATGCAAGAAGGAAGCTCTTCTTTCCAGTGTCTCCAATACAGCAAGAACCATGAGCATGCCCCGAAAAAAAGAACAGTGTTTCCTACTCATAAGGACCATATGTATTTCAACTCTGCTTATGAAACTGAAACAAACCATAGCTCCTCTTACGTAAATGCTCTTTAGTTAATAGTGAGAATCGCGTTGGGTTCATGCTCTGTGAAAAATCATTTCAGCCAAAATTCACTGGGGAAACCAGAATGAACTCTTGCTTGTAGGAAGACACAGATACTGGGGTATAGCTCCTTTCTGAAGGCAAATTCAGACCAGAATTCTCAACCCTGTAAAACACTCTGTTTTAAGGCAAGAATCATCCTCTTCTTTCCAGCGTCTCCATTACAGTAAGATCCATAGGTATGACCAGAGAAAAATAACTGTGTTTCCTACACATACGGACCATATGTAGTTCAGCTCTGCTTATGAAACTGAAACAAACCTCAGCTCCTCTTACAAAAATGCTCATTAGTTAATAGTGATAATCGCGATGGGTTCTAGAATACTGTAAAATCATTAGATCCCAAAATTCACTTGGTTTAACAGAAATGAACTCTTGCTTGTAGGAAGACACAGATCATGGGGTTTAACTCCGTTTATAAAGGGAAATTCAGACCAGAGTTCTCATCCATGAAACACTCTCTTTTAATGCAAGAAGCAAGCTCTTCTTTCCACGGCTCGAATACTGCAAGAACCATGAGCATGCCCCGAAAAGAAGAACAGTGTTTCCTACTCATAAGGACTATATGTAGTTCAACTCTGCTTATGAAACTGAAACAAACCACAGCTCCTCTTACATAAATGCTCTTTAGTTAATAGTGAGAATCGCGTTGGGTTCGTGCTCTGTGAAAAATCATTTGAGCCCAAAATTCACTGGGGAAACCAGAATGAACTCTTGCTTATAGGAAGACACAGATCCTGGGGTATAACTCCTTTTCTGAAGGGAAATTCAGACCAGTGTTCTCATCCATGAAACACACTCTGTTTTCACGCAAGAAGCAAGCTCTTCTTTCCACGGCTCCAATACATCAAGAACCATGAGAATGCCCAGAAAAAGAACTGTGTTTCCTACTCAAACGTACCATATGTATTTCAACTCTGCTTTTGAAACTGATACAAACCACAGCTTCTCATACATAAATGCTCTTTAGTTAATAGTGAGAATCAGTTTGGGTTGGTGAACTGTGAAAAATCATTTGAGCCCAAATTTCACTTGGTTTACCAGAAATGAACTCTTGCATGTAAGAAGACACAGATCCTGGGGTTTAACTCCGTTTCTGAAGGCAAATTCAGACCAGAATTCTCATCGCTGAAAAACAGTCTGTTTTAAGGCAAGAATCATCCTCTTCTTTCCAGCGTCTCCAATACAGTAAGATCCATGAGTATGACCAGAAAAAAGAACTGTGTTTCCGACACATACGGACCATATGTAGATCAACTCTTCTTATGAAATGATACAGACCACAGCTCCTCTTACATAAATGCTCTTTAGTTAATAGTGAGAATCTGTTTGGGTTGGTGAACTGCGAAAAATCATTTCTGCCCGAAATTCACTTGGTTACCAGAAATGAACTCTTGCTTGTAGGAAGACACAGATCCTGGGGATTAAATCCGTTTCTGAAGGCAAATTCAGACCAGAGTTCTCATCCATGAAACACTCTGTTTTAATGCAAGAAGGAAGCTCTTCTTTCCAGTGTCTCCAATACAGCAAGAACCATGAGCATGCCCCGAAAAAAAGAACAGTGTTTCCTACTCATAAGGACCATATGTAGTTCAACTCTGCTTATGAAACTGAAACAAACCATAGTTCCTCTTACGTAAATGCTCTTTAGTTAATAGTGAGAATCGCGTTGGGTTCATGCTCTGTGAAAAATCATTTAAGGCAAAATTCACTGGGGAAACCAGAATGAACTCTTGCTTGTAGGAAGACACAGATACTGGGGTATAACTCCTTTCTGAAGGCAAATTCAGACCAGAATTCTCAACCCTGAAAAACACTCTGTTTTAAGGCAAGAATCATCCTCTTCTTTCCAGCGTCTCCATTACAGTAAGATCCATGAGTATGACCAGAGAAAAATAACTGTGTTTCCTACACATACGGACCATATGTAGTTCAGCTCTGCTTATGAACCTGAAACAAACCACAGCTCCTCTTACAAAAATGCTCATTAGTTAATAGTGATAATCGCGATGGGTTCTAGAATACTGTAAAATCCTTAGATCCCAAAATTCACTTGGTTTACCAGAAATGAACTCTTGCTTGTAGGAAGACACAGATCATGGGGTTTAACTCCGTTTATAAAGGGAAATTCAGACCAGAGTTCTCATCCATGAAACACTCTCTTTTAATGCAAGAAGCAAGCTCTTCTTTCCACGGCTCGAATACAGCAAGAACCATGAGCATGCCCCGAAAAGAAGAACAGTGTTTCCTACTCATAAGGACTATATGTAGTTCAACTCTGCTTATGAAACTGAAACAAACCACAGCTCCTCTTACGTAAATGCTCTTTAGTTAATAGTGAGAATCGCGTTGGGTTCGTGCTCTGTGAAAAATCATTTGAGCCCAAAATTCACTGGGGAAACCAGAATGAACTCTTGCTTATAGGATGACACAGATCCTGGGGTATAACTCCTTTTCTGAAGGGAAATTCAGACCAGTGTTCTCATCCATGAAACACACTCTGTTTTCACGCAAGAAGCAAGCTCTTCTTTCCACGGCTCCAATACATCAAGAAACATGAGAATGCCCAGAAAAAGAACTGTGTTTCCTACTCAAATGTACCATATGTATTTCAACTCTGCTTATGAAACTGATACAAACCACAGCTCCTCTTACATAAATGCTCTTTAGTTAATAGTGAGAATCAGTTGGGGTTGGTGAACTGCGCAAAATCATTTGAGCCCAAAATTCACTTGGTTTACCAGAAATGAACTCTTGCTTGTAGGAAGACACAGATCCTGGGGTTTAACTCCGTTTCTGAAGGCAAATTCAGACCAGAATTCTCAACCCTGAAAAACACTCTGTTTTAAGGCAAGAATCGTCCTCTTCTTTCCAGCGTTTCCAATACAATAAGATCCATGAGTATGACCAGAAAAAAAGAACTGTGTTTCCTACTCATACGGACCATATGTAGATCAACTCTGCTTATGAAATGATACAGACCACAGCTCTTCTTACATAAATGCTCTTTAGTTAATAGTGATAATCGCGATGGGTTCTAGAACACTCTAAAATAATTTGATCCCAAAATTCACTGGGTAAACCAGAATGAACTCTTGCTTGTAGGACGACACAGTTCCTGGGGTATAACTCCTTTTCTGAAGGGAAATTCAGACCACTGTTCTCATCCATGAAACATACTCTGTTTTAACGCAAGAATCATCCTCTTCTTTCCAGCGTCTCCGATACAGCAAGGATCATGAGCATGCCCAGAAAAAAAGAACTGTCTTTCCTACTCATACAGACCAATGTAGTTCAACTCTGCTTATGAAATGATACAGACCACAGCTCCTCTTACATAAATGCTCTTTAGTTAATAGTGATAATCACGTTGGGTTCTAGAAATGTGTAAAGTCATTGGAGCCGAAAAATTCACTAGGTTTAACAGAAATGAACTCGTGCTTGTAGGAAGACACAGATCATGGGGTTTAACTACTTTTCTGAAGGGAAATTCAGACCAGAGTTCTCATTCATGAAACACACTCTGTTTTAATGCAAGAAGCAAGCTCTTCTTTCCAGTGTCTCCAATACAGCAAGAACCATGAGCATGCCCAGAAAAAAAGAACTGTGTTTCCTACTCATACAGACCATATTTAGATGAACTCTGGTTATGAAACTGATACAAAGCATAGCACCACTTAAATAATTTCTGTCTAGTTAATAGTGAGAATCGCATAGGGATTTTGAACTGTGTAAAATCATTTGATCCCAAAATTCTCTTGGTTTACCAGAAATAAACTCCTCCATGTAGGAGGACACAGACCCTGGATTTTAACTCTGATTCTGAAGGGAAATTCAGACCAGTGTTCTCATCCATTTAACACCCTCTGTTTTCACGCAAGAAGCCAGCTCTTCTTTCCAGGGTCTCCAATACAGCAAGGACCAGGAGCATGCCCAGAAAAAAAGAACTGTGTTTCCTACTCATACGGAATATATGTAGACCAGCTCTGCTTATGAAACTGAAACAAACCACAGCTCCTCTTACATAAATGCTCTTTAGTTAATAGTGAGAATAGCTTTGGGTTCGTTAACTGTGTAAAATTATTTGAGCCCAAAATTCACTGGGTTTACCAGAAACGAACTCTTGCTTGTAGGAAGACACAGATCCTGGGGTTTAACTCCGTTTCTGAAGGCAAAATCAGACCAGAATTCTCAACCCTGAAAAACACTCTGTTTTAAGGCAAGAATCATCCTCTTCTTTCAAGCGTCTCCATTACAGTAAGATCCATGAGTATTACCAGAATAAAATAACTGTGTTTCCTACTCCTACGGACCATATGTAGATCAACTCTGCCTATGAAATGATACAGAGCACAGCTCCACTTACAGGAATGCTCTTTAGTTAATAGTGATAATCGTGATAGGTTCTAGAACACTGTAAAATCATTTGATCCCAAAATTCACTTGGTTTACCAGAAATGAACTCTTGCTTGTAGGAAGACACAGATCATGGGGTTTAACTCCGTTTATGAAGGGAAATTCAGACCAGAGTTTTCATCCATGAAACACTTTGTTTTAATGCAAGAAGGAAGCTCTTCTTTCCAGTGTCTCCAATACAGCAAGAACCATGAGCATGCCCCGAAAAAAAGAACAGTGTTTCCTACTCATAAGGACCATATGTATTTCAACTCTGCTTATGAAACTGAAACAAACCATAGCTCCTCTTACGTAAATGCTCTTTAGTTAATAGTGAGAATCGCGTTGGGTTCATGCTCTGTGAAAAATCATTTCAGCCAAAATTCACTGGGGAAACCAGAATGAACTCTTGCTTGTAGGAAGACACAGATACTGGGGTATAGCTCCTTTCTGAAGGCAAATTCAGACCAGAATTCTCAACCCTGTAAAACACTCTGTTTTAAGGCAAGAATCATCCTCTTCTTTCCAGCGTCTCCATTACAGTAAGATCCATAGGTATGACCAGAGAAAAATAACTGTGTTTCCTACACATACGGACCATATGTAGTTCAGCTCTGCTTATGAAACTGAAACAAACCTCAGCTCCTCTTACAAAAATGCTCATTAGTTAATAGTGATAATCGCGATGGGTTCTAGAATACTGTAAAATCATTAGATCCCAAAATTCACTTGGTTTAACAGAAATGAACTCTTGCTTGTAGGAAGACACAGATCATGGGGTTTAACTCCGTTTATAAAGGGAAATTCAGACCAGAGTTCTCATCCATGAAACACTCTCTTTTAATGCAAGAAGCAAGCTCTTCTTTCCACGGCTCGAATACTGCAAGAACCATGAGCATGCCCCGAAAAGAAGAACAGTGTTTCCTACTCATAAGGACTATATGTAGTTCAACTCTGCTTATGAAACTGAAACAAACCACAGCTCCTCTTACATAAATGCTCTTTAGTTAATAGTGAGAATCGCGTTGGGTTCGTGCTCTGTGAAAAATCATTTGAGCCCAAAATTCACTGGGGAAACCAGAATGAACTCTTGCTTATAGGAAGACACAGATCCTGGGGTATAACTCCTTTTCTGAAGGGAAATTCAGACCAGTGTTCTCATCCATGAAACACACTCTGTTTTCACGCAAGAAGCAAGCTCTTCTTTCCACGGCTCCAATACATCAAGAACCATGAGAATGCCCAGAAAAAGAACTGTGTTTCCTACTCAAACGTACCATATGTATTTCAACTCTGCTTTTGAAACTGATACAAACCACAGCTTCTCATACATAAATGCTCTTTAGTTAATAGTGAGAATCAGTTTGGGTTGGTGAACTGTGAAAAATCATTTGAGCCCAAATTTCACTTGGTTTACCAGAAATGAACTCTTGCATGTAAGAAGACACAGATCCTGGGGTTTAACTCCGTTTCTGAAGGCAAATTCAGACCAGAATTCTCATCGCTGAAAAACAGTCTGTTTTAAGGCAAGAATCATCCTCTTCTTTCCAGCGTCTCCAATACAGTAAGATCCATGAGTATGACCAGAAAAAAGAACTGTGTTTCCGACACATACGGACCATATGTAGATCAACTCTTCTTATGAAATGATACAGACCACAGCTCCTCTTACATAAATGCTCTTTAGTTAATAGTGAGAATCTGTTTGGGTTGGTGAACTGCGAAAAATCATTTCTGCCCGAAATTCACTTGGTTACCAGAAATGAACTCTTGCTTGTAGGAAGACACAGATCCTGGGGATTAAATCCGTTTCTGAAGGCAAATTCAGACCAGAGTTCTCATCCATGAAACACTCTGTTTTAATGCAAGAAGGAAGCTCTTCTTTCCAGTGTCTCCAATACAGCAAGAACCATGAGCATGCCCCGAAAAAAAGAACAGTGTTTCCTACTCATAAGGACCATATGTAGTTCAACTCTGCTTATGAAACTGAAACAAACCATAGTTCCTCTTACGTAAATGCTCTTTAGTTAATAGTGAGAATCGCGTTGGGTTCATGCTCTGTGAAAAATCATTTAAGGCAAAATTCACTGGGGAAACCAGAATGAACTCTTGCTTGTAGGAAGACACAGATACTGGGGTATAACTCCTTTCTGAAGGCAAATTCAGACCAGAATTCTCAACCCTGAAAAACACTCTGTTTTAAGGCAAGAATCATCCTCTTCTTTCCAGCGTCTCCATTACAGTAAGATCCATGAGTATGACCAGAGAAAAATAACTGTGTTTCCTACACATACGGACCATATGTAGTTCAGCTCTGCTTATGAACCTGAAACAAACCACAGCTCCTCTTACAAAAATGCTCATTAGTTAATAGTGATAATCGCGATGGGTTCTAGAATACTGTAAAATCCTTAGATCCCAAAATTCACTTGGTTTACCAGAAATGAACTCTTGCTTGTAGGAAGACACAGATCATGGGGTTTAACTCCGTTTATAAAGGGAAATTCAGACCAGAGTTCTCATCCATGAAACACTCTCTTTTAATGCAAGAAGCAAGCTCTTCTTTCCACGGCTCGAATACAGCAAGAACCATGAGCATGCCCCGAAAAGAAGAACAGTGTTTCCTACTCATAAGGACTATATGTAGTTCAACTCTGCTTATGAAACTGAAACAAACCACAGCTCCTCTTACGTAAATGCTCTTTAGTTAATAGTGAGAATCGCGTTGGGTTCGTGCTCTGTGAAAAATCATTTGAGCCCAAAATTCACTGGGGAAACCAGAATGAACTCTTGCTTATAGGATGACACAGATCCTGGGGTATAACTCCTTTTCTGAAGGGAAATTCAGACCAGTGTTCTCATCCATGAAACACACTCTGTTTTCACGCAAGAAGCAAGCTCTTCTTTCCACGGCTCCAATACATCAAGAAACATGAGAATGCCCAGAAAAAGAACTGTGTTTCCTACTCAAATGTACCATATGTATTTCAACTCTGCTTATGAAACTGATACAAACCACAGCTCCTCTTACATAAATGCTCTTTAGTTAATAGTGAGAATCAGTTGGGGTTGGTGAACTGCGCAAAATCATTTGAGCCCAAAATTCACTTGGTTTACCAGAAATGAACTCTTGCTTGTAGGAAGACACAGATCCTGGGGTTTAACTCCGTTTCTGAAGGCAAATTCAGACCAGAATTCTCAACCCTGAAAAACACTCTGTTTTAAGGCAAGAATCGTCCTCTTCTTTCCAGCGTTTCCAATACAATAAGATCCATGAGTATGACCAGAAAAAAAGAACTGTGTTTCCTACTCATACGGACCATATGTAGATCAACTCTGCTTATGAAATGATACAGACCACAGCTCTTCTTACATAAATGCTCTTTAGTTAATAGTGATAATCGCGATGGGTTCTAGAACACTCTAAAATAATTTGATCCCAAAATTCACTGGGTAAACCAGAATGAACTCTTGCTTGTAGGACGACACAGTTCCTGGGGTATAACTCCTTTTCTGAAGGGAAATTCAGACCACTGTTCTCATCCATGAAACATACTCTGTTTTAACGCAAGAATCATCCTCTTCTTTCCAGCGTCTCCGATACAGCAAGGATCATGAGCATGCCCAGAAAAAAAGAACTGTCTTTCCTACTCATACAGACCAATGTAGTTCAACTCTGCTTATGAAATGATACAGACCACAGCTCCTCTTACATAAATGCTCTTTAGTTAATAGTGATAATCACGTTGGGTTCTAGAAATGTGTAAAGTCATTGGAGCCGAAAAATTCACTAGGTTTAACAGAAATGAACTCGTGCTTGTAGGAAGACACAGATCATGGGGTTTAACTACTTTTCTGAAGGGAAATTCAGACCAGAGTTCTCATTCATGAAACACACTCTGTTTTAATGCAAGAAGCAAGCTCTTCTTTCCAGTGTCTCCAATACAGCAAGAACCATGAGCATGCCCAGAAAAAAAGAACTGTGTTTCCTACTCATACAGACCATATTTAGATGAACTCTGGTTATGAAACTGATACAAAGCATAGCACCACTTAAATAATTTCTGTCTAGTTAATAGTGAGAATCGCATAGGGATTTTGAACTGTGTAAAATCATTTGATCCCAAAATTCTCTTGGTTTACCAGAAATAAACTCCTCCATGTAGGAGGACACAGACCCTGGATTTTAACTCTGATTCTGAAGGGAAATTCAGACCAGTGTTCTCATCCATTTAACACCCTCTGTTTTCACGCAAGAAGCCAGCTCTTCTTTCCAGGGTCTCCAATACAGCAAGGACCAGGAGCATGCCCAGAAAAAAAGAACTGTGTTTCCTACTCATACGGAATATATGTAGACCAGCTCTGCTTATGAAACTGAAACAAACCACAGCTCCTCTTACATAAATGCTCTTTAGTTAATAGTGAGAATAGCTTTGGGTTCGTTAACTGTGTAAAATTATTTGAGCCCAAAATTCACTGGGTTTACCAGAAACGAACTCTTGCTTGTAGGAAGACACAGATCCTGGGGTTTAACTCCGTTTCTGAAGGCAAAATCAGACCAGAATTCTCAACCCTGAAAAACACTCTGTTTTAAGGCAAGAATCATCCTCTTCTTTCAAGCGTCTCCATTACAGTAAGATCCATGAGTATTACCAGAATAAAATAACTGTGTTTCCTACTCCTACGGACCATATGTAGATCAACTCTGCCTATGAAATGATACAGAGCACAGCTCCACTTACAGGAATGCTCTTTAGTTAATAGTGATAATCGTGATAGGTTCTAGAACACTGTAAAATCATTTGATCCCAAAATTCACTTGGTTTACCAGAAATGAACTCTTGCTTGTAGGAAGACACAGATCATGGGGTTTAACTCCGTTTATGAAGGGAAATTCAGACCAGAGTTTTCATCCATGAAACACTTTGTTTTAATGCAAGAAGGAAGCTCTTCTTTCCAGTGTCTCCAATACAGCAAGAACCATGAGCATGCCCCGAAAAAAAGAACAGTGTTTCCTACTCATAAGGACCATATGTATTTCAACTCTGCTTATGAAACTGAAACAAACCATAGCTCCTCTTACGTAAATGCTCTTTAGTTAATAGTGAGAATCGCGTTGGGTTCATGCTCTGTGAAAAATCATTTCAGCCAAAATTCACTGGGGAAACCAGAATGAACTCTTGCTTGTAGGAAGACACAGATACTGGGGTATAGCTCCTTTCTGAAGGCAAATTCAGACCAGAATTCACAACCCTGTAAAACACTCTGTTTTAAGGCAAGAATCATCCTCTTCTTTCCAGCGTCTCCATTACAGTAAGATCCATAGGTATGACCAGAGAAAAATAACTGTGTTTCCTACACATACGGACCATATGTAGTTCAGCTCTGCTTATGAAACTGAAACAAACCTCAGCTCCTCTTACAAAAATGCTCATTAGTTAATAGTGATAATCGCGATGGGTTCTAGAATACTGTAAAATCATTAGATCCCAAAATTCACTTGGTTTAACAGAAATGAACTCTTGCTTGTAGGAAGACACAGATCATGGGGTTTAACTCCGTTTATAAAGGGAAATTCAGACCAGAGTTCTCATCCATGAAACACTCTCTTTTAATGCAAGAAGCAAGCTCTTCTTTCCACGGCTCGAATACTGCAAGAACCATGAGCATGCCCCGAAAAGAAGAACAGTGTTTCCTACTCATAAGGACTATATGTAGTTCAACTCTGCTTATGAAACTGAAACAAACCACAGCTCCTCTTACATAAATGCTCTTTAGTTAATAGTGAGAATCGCGTTGGGTTCGTGCTCTGTGAAAAATCATTTGAGCCCAAAATTCACTGGGGAAACCAGAATGAACTCTTGCTTATAGGAAGACACAGATCCTGGGGTATAACTCCTTTTCTGAAGGGAAATTCAGACCAGTGTTCTCATCCATGAAACACACTCTGTTTTCACGCAAGAAGCAAGCTCTTCTTTCCACGGCTCCAATACATCAAGAACCATGAGAATGCCCAGAAAAAGAACGGTGTTTCCTACTCAAACGTACCATATGTATTTCAACTCTGCTTTTGAAACTGATACAAACCACAGCTTCTCATACATAAATGCTCTTTAGTTAATAGTGAGAATCAGTTTGGGTTGGTGAACTGTGAAAAATCATTTGAGCCCAAATTTCACTTGGTTTACCAGAAATGAACTCTTGCATGTAAGAAGACACAGATCCTGGGGTTTAACTCCGTTTCTGAAGGCAAATTCAGACCAGAATTCTCATCGCTGAAAAACAGTCTGTTTTAAGGCAAGAATCATCCTCTTCTTTCCAGCGTCTCCAATACAGTAAGATCCATGAGTATGACCAGAAAAAAGAACTGTGTTTCCGACACATACGGACCATATGTAGATCAACTCTTCTTATGAAATGATACAGACCACAGCTCCTCTTACATAAATGCTCTTTAGTTAATAGTGAGAATCTGTTTGGGTTGGTGAACTGCGAAAAATCATTTCTGCCCGAAATTCACTTGGTTACCAGAAATGAACTCTTGCTTGTAGGAAGACACAGATCCTGGGGATTAAATCCGTTTCTGAAGGCAAATTCAGACCAGAATTCTCAACCCTGAAAAACACTCTGTTTTAAGGCATGAATCATCCTCTTCTTTCCCGCTTCTGCAATACAGTAAGAACCATGAGCATGCCCAGAAGAAAGAACTGTATTTCCTACAAATACGGACCATATGTAGTTCAACTCTGCTTATGGAATGATACAGACCACAGCTCCTCTTATATAAATGCTCTTTATTTAATAGTGAGAATAGTGTTGCGTTCGTGAACTGCAAAAAATCATTTGAGCCCAAAATTAACTGGGATTACCACAAATGAACTCTTGCTTGTAGGAAGACACAGATCCTGGGGTTTAACTCCGTTTCTGAAGGCAAATTCAGGCCAGAATTCTCAACCCTGAGAAACACTCTGTTTTAAGAAAAGAATCATCCTCTTCTTTCCAGCGTCTCCATTACAGTAAGATCCATGAGTATGACCAAAAAAAAAAATAACTGTGTTTCCTACTCATACGTACCATATGTAGTTCAACTCTGCTTATGAAGCTGATACAAACCACAGATCCACTTACATAAATGCTCTTTAGTTGATAGTAATAATCGCTTTTGGTTTGTGAACTGTGTTAAATCGTTTGAGCCCAAAATTCACTTGTTTTAGAAGAAATGAACTCTTGCTTGTAGGAAGACACAGATCCTGTGGTTTAAATCCTTTTCTGAAGTGAGATTCAGAGCAGTGTTCTCACAATGAAACACACTCTGTTTTAACGCAAGATGAAAGGTCTTCTTTTCAGCATCTCTAATACAGCAAGAACCATGAGCATGCTCAGAATAAAAGAACTGTGTTTCCTTCACATACGCACCATACATAGTTCAACTCTGCTTATGAGACTGATACAAACCACAGCTCCACTAACGTAAATGCTCTTTAGTTAGTAGTGAGAATCGCGTTGGGTTCGTGAACTGTGTAAAACCATTTGAGCCCAAAAATAACTTGGTTTACCAGAAATGAACTCTTTCTTGTAGGAAGACACAGATCCTGGGGTTTAACTCCGTTTCTAAATGGAAATTCAGAGCAGTGTTCTCATCCATGAAAAACACTCTGTTATAACGCAAGAAGGAAGCTCTTCTTTCGAGCGTCTCTAATACATCAAGAACCATGAGCATGATCAGAAAAAATAGAACAGTGTTTCCTACTCATACTGACCATATACTGTTCAAATCTTATTATGAAACTGATACACACCACAGCTCCACTTACATAAATGCTCTGTAGTTACTAGTGAGAATCCCGTTGGGTTCGTGAACTGTGTAAAATCTTTTGAGCCCAAAATTCTCTTGGTTTAGCAGAAATGAACTCTTGCTTATAGGAAGACACAGATCCTGTGGTTTAACTCCGTTTCTGAAGGGAAATTCAGAGGAGTGTTCTCATCCATGAAACACAGTCTGTTTTAAAGCAAGAAGCAAGCTCTTCTTTCGAGCGTCTCTAATACAGCAAGAACCTTGAGCATGCCCAGAAGAACAAACTGTGTTTTCTACTCATACGGACCATACGTACTTCAACTCTGCTTATGAAACTAATACAAACCACAGCTCCACTTACACAAATGCTCTTTTGTGAATTGTGAGAATCACGTTGGGTTTGTGAACTGTGTTAAATCATTTGAGCCCAAAATTTACTTGGTTTACCAGAAATAAACTATTGCTTGGAGAAAGACACAGATCCTGTGGTTTAACTCCGTTTCTGAAGGGAAATTCAGAACAGTGTTCTCATCCATGAAACACACTGTGTTTTAACGCAAGAAGCATGCTCTTCTTTCCAGCATCTCTAATAGAGCAAGAACCTTGAGCATGCCAAGAAAAACTAACAGTGTTTTCTACTCATACGGACCATACGTAGTTCAACTCAGCTTATGAACGTAATACAAACCACATCTCCACTTACATAAATGCTCTTTATTTAATTGTGAGAATCGCGTTGGGTTTGTGAACTGTGTTAAATCATTTGAGCCCAAAATTCTCTTGGTTTACCAGAAATGAACTCTTGCTTGTCGGAAGACACAGATCATGGGGTTTAACTACTTTTCTGAAGGGAAATTCAGACCAGAGTTCTCATTCATGAAACACACTCTGTTTTAATGCAAGAAGCATGCTCTTCTTTCCAGTTTCTCCAATACAGCAAGAACCATGAGCATGCCCAGAAAAAAAGAACTGTGTTTCCTACTCATACAGACCATATTTAGATCAACTCTGGTTATGAAACTGATACAAAGCATAGCACCACTTAAATAATTTCTGTCTAGTTAATAGTGAGAATCGCATTGGGAATTTGAACTGTGTAAAATCATTTGATCCCAAAATTCTCTTGGTTTACCAGAAATAAACTCTTCCATTTAGGAGGACACAGACCCTGGAATTTAACTCTGATTCTGAAGGGAAATTCAGACCAGTGTTCTCATCCATGAAACACACTTTGTTTTCACGCAAGAAGCAAGCTCTTCTTTCCATGGCTACAATACATCAAGAACCATGAGCATGCCCAGAAAAAGAACTGTGTTTCCTACTCAAACGTACCATATGTATTTCAACTCTGCTTTTGAAACTGATACAAACCACAGCTTCTCATACATAAATGCTCTTTAGTTAATAGTGAGAATCAGTTTGGGTTGGTGAACTGTGAAAAATCATTTGAGCCCAAATTTCACTTGGTTTACCAGAAATGAACTCTTGCATGTAAGAAGACACAGATCCTGGGGTTTAACTCCGTTTCTGAAGGCAAATTCAGACCAGAATTCTCATCGCTGAAAAACAGTCTGTTTTAAGGCAAGAATCATCCTCTTCTTTCCAGCGTCTCCAATACAGTAAGATCCATGAGTATGACCAGAAAAAAGAACTGTGTTTCCGACACATACGGACCATATGTAGATCAACTCTTCTTATGAAATGATACAGACCACAGCTCCTCTTACATAAATGCTCTTTAGTTAATAGTGAGAATCTGTTTGGGTTGGTGAACTGCGAAAAATCATTTCTGCCCGAAATTCACTTGGTTACCAGAAATGAACTCTTGCTTGTAGGAAGACACAGATCCTGGGGATTAAATCCGTTTCTGAAGGCAAATTCAGACCAGAATTCTCAACCCTGAAAAACACTCTGTTTTAAGGCATGAATCATCCTCTTCTTTCCCGCTTCTGCAATACAGTAAGAACCATGAGCATGCCCAGAAGAAAGAACTGTATTTCCTACAAATACGGACCATATGTAGTTCAACTCTGCTTATGGAATGATACAGACCACAGCTCCTCTTATATAAATGCTCTTTATTTAATAGTGAGAATAGTGTTGCGTTCGTGAACTGCAAAAAATCATTTGAGCCCAAAATTAACTGGGATTACCACAAATGAACTCTTGCTTGTAGGAAGACACAGATCCTGGGGTTTAACTCCGTTTCTGAAGGCAAATTCAGGCCAGAATTCTCAACCCTGAGAAACACTCTGTTTTAAGAAAAGAATCATCCTCTTCTTTCCAGCGTCTCCATTACAGTAAGATCCATGAGTATGACCAAAAAAAAAATAACTGTGTTTCCTACTCATACGTACCATATGTAGTTCAACTCTGCTTATGAAGCTGATACAAACCACAGATCCACTTACATAAATGCTCTTTAGTTGATAGTAATAATCGCTTTTGGTTTGTGAACTGTGTTAAATCGTTTGAGCCCAAAATTCACTTGTTTTAGAAGAAATGAACTCTTGCTTGTAGGAAGACACAGATCCTGTGGTTTAAATCCTTTTCTGAAGTGAGATTCAGAGCAGTGTTCTCACAATGAAACACACTCTGTTTTAACGCAAGATGAAAGGTCTTCTTTTCAGCATCTCTAATACAGCAAGAACCATGAGCATGCTCAGAATAAAAGAACTGTGTTTCCTTCACATACGCACCATACATAGTTCAACTCTGCTTATGAGACTGATACAAACCACAGCTCCACTAACGTAAATGCTCTTTAGTTAGTAGTGAGAATCGCGTTGGGTTCGTGAACTGTGTAAAACCATTTGAGCCCAAAAATAACTTGGTTTACCAGAAATGAACTCTTTCTTGTAGGAAGACACAGATCCTGGGGTTTAACTCCGTTTCTAAATGGAAATTCAGAGCAGTGTTCTCATCCATGAAAAACACTCTGTTATAACGCAAGAAGGAAGCTCTTCTTTCGAGCGTCTCTAATACATCAAGAACCATGAGCATGATCAGAAAAAATAGAACAGTGTTTCCTACTCATACTGACCATATACTGTTCAAATCTTATTATGAAACTGATACACACCACAGCTCCACTTACATAAATGCTCTGTAGTTACTAGTGAGAATCCCGTTGGGTTCGTGAACTGTGTAAAATCTTTTGAGCCCAAAATTCTCTTGGTTTAGCAGAAATGAACTCTTGCTTATAGGAAGACACAGATCCTGTGGTTTAACTCCGTTTCTGAAGGGAAATTCAGAGGAGTGTTCTCATCCATGAAACACAGTCTGTTTTAAAGCAAGAAGCAAGCTCTTCTTTCGAGCGTCTCTAATACAGCAAGAACCTTGAGCATGCCCAGAAGAACAAACTGTGTTTTCTACTCATACGGACCATACGTACTTCAACTCTGCTTATGAAACTAATACAAACCACAGCTCCACTTACACAAATGCTCTTTTGTGAATTGTGAGAATCACGTTGGGTTTGTGAACTGTGTTAAATCATTTGAGCCCAAAATTTACTTGGTTTACCAGAAATAAACTATTGCTTGGAGAAAGACACAGATCCTGTGGTTTAACTCCGTTTCTGAAGGGAAATTCAGAACAGTGTTCTCATCCATGAAACACACTGTGTTTTAACGCAAGAAGCATGCTCTTCTTTCCAGCATCTCTAATAGAGCAAGAACCTTGAGCATGCCAAGAAAAACTAACAGTGTTTTCTACTCATACGGACCATACGTAGTTCAACTCAGCTTATGAACGTAATACAAACCACATCTCCACTTACATAAATGCTCTTTATTTAATTGTGAGAATCGCGTTGGGTTTGTGAACTGTGTTAAATCATTTGAGCCCAAAATTCTCTTGGTTTACCAGAAATGAACTCTTGCTTGTCGGAAGACACAGATCATGGGGTTTAACTACTTTTCTGAAGGGAAATTCAGACCAGAGTTCTCATTCATGAAACACACTCTGTTTTAATGCAAGAAGCATGCTCTTCTTTCCAGTTTCTCCAATACAGCAAGAACCATGAGCATGCCCAGAAAAAAAGAACTGTGTTTCCTACTCATACAGACCATATTTAGATCAACTCTGGTTATGAAACTGATACAAAGCATAGCACCACTTAAATAATTTCTGTCTAGTTAATAGTGAGAATCGCATTGGGAATTTGAACTGTGTAAAATCATTTGATCCCAAAATTCTCTTGGTTTACCAGAAATAAACTCTTCCATTTAGGAGGACACAGACCCTGGAATTTAACTCTGATTCTGAAGGGAAATTCAGACCAGTGTTCTCATCCATGAAACACACTTTGTTTTCACGCAAGAAGCAAGCTCTTCTTTCCATGGCTACAATACATCAAGAACCATGAGCATGCCCAGAAAAAGAACTGTGTTTCCTACTCAAACGTACCATATGTATTTCAACTCTGCTTTTGAAACTGATACAAACCACAGCTTCTCATACATAAATGCTCTTTAGTTAATAGTGAGAATCAGTTTGGGTTGGTGAACTGTGAAAAATCATTTGAGCCCAAATTTCACTTGGTTTACCAGAAATGAACTCTTGCATGTAAGAAGACACAGATCCTGGGGTTTAACTCCGTTTCTGAAGGCAAATTCAGACCAGAATTCTCATCGCTGAAAAACAGTCTGTTTTAAGGCAAGAATCATCCTCTTCTTTCCAGCGTCTCCAATACAGTAAGATCCATGAGTATGACCAGAAAAAAGAACTGTGTTTCCGACACATACGGACCATATGTAGATCAACTCTTCTTATGAAATGATACAGACCACAGCTCCTCTTACATAAATGCTCTTTAGTTAATAGTGAGAATCTGTTTGGGTTGGTGAACTGCGAAAAATCATTTCTGCCCGAAATTCACTTGGTTACCAGAAATGAACTCTTGCTTGTAGGAAGACACAGATCCTGGGGATTAAATCCGTTTCTGAAGGCAAATTCAGACCAGAATTCTCAACCCTGAAAAACACTCTGTTTTAAGGCATGAATCATCCTCTTCTTTCCCGCTTCTGCAATACAGTAAGAACCATGAGCATGCCCAGAAGAAAGAACTGTATTTCCTACAAATACGGACCATATGTAGTTCAACTCTGCTTATGGAATGATACAGACCACAGCTCCTCTTATATAAATGCTCTTTATTTAATAGTGAGAATAGTGTTGCGTTCGTGAACTGCAAAAAATCATTTGAGCCCAAAATTAACTGGGATTACCACAAATGAACTCTTGCTTGTAGGAAGACACAGATCCTGGGGTTTAACTCCGTTTCTGAAGGCAAATTCAGGCCAGAATTCTCAACCCTGAGAAACACTCTGTTTTAAGAAAAGAATCATCCTCTTCTTTCCAGCGTCTCCATTACAGTAAGATCCATGAGTATGACCAAAAAAAAAATAACTGTGTTTCCTACTCATACGTACCATATGTAGTTCAACTCTGCTTATGAAGCTGATACAAACCACAGATCCACTTACATAAATGCTCTTTAGTTGATAGTAATAATCGCTTTTGGTTTGTGAACTGTGTTAAATCGTTTGAGCCCAAAATTCACTTGTTTTAGAAGAAATGAACTCTTGCTTGTAGGAAGACACAGATCCTGTGGTTTAAATCCTTTTCTGAAGTGAGATTCAGAGCAATGTTCTCACAATGAAACACACTCTGTTTTAACGCAAGATGAAAGGTCTTCTTTTCAGCATCTCTAATACAGCAAGAACCATGAGCATGCTCAGAATAAAAGAACTGTGTTTCCTTCACATACGCACCATACATAGTTCAACTCTGCTTATGAGACTGATACAAACCACAGCTCCACTAACGTAAATGCTCTTTAGTTAGTAGTGAGAATCGCGTTGGGTTCGTGAACTGTGTAAAACCATTTGAGCCCAAAAATAACTTGGTTTACCAGAAATGAACTCTTTCTTGTAGGAAGACACAGATCCTGGGGTTTAACTCCGTTTCTAAATGGAAATTCAGAGCAGTGTTCTCATCCATGAAAAACACTCTGTTATAACGCAAGAAGGAAGCTCTTCTTTCGAGCGTCTCTAATACATCAAGAACCATGAGCATGATCAGAAAAAATAGAACAGTGTTTCCTACTCATACTGACCATATACTGTTCAAATCTTATTATGAAACTGATACACACCACAGCTCCACTTACATAAATGCTCTGTAGTTACTAGTGAGAATCCCGTTGGGTTCGTGAACTGTGTAAAATCTTTTGAGCCCAAAATTCTCTTGGTTTAGCAGAAATGAACTCTTGCTTATAGGAAGACACAGATCCTGTGGTTTAACTCCGTTTCTGAAGGGAAATTCAGAGGAGTGTTCTCATCCATGAAACACAGTCTGTTTTAAAGCAAGAAGCAAGCTCTTCTTTCGAGCGTCTCTAATACAGCAAGAACCTTGAGCATGCCCAGAAGAACAAACTGTGTTTTCTACTCATACGGACCATACGTACTTCAACTCTGCTTATGAAACTAATACAAACCACAGCTCCACTTACACAAATGCTCTTTTGTGAATTGTGAGAATCACGTTGGGTTTGTGAACTGTGTTAAATCATTTGAGCCCAAAATTTACTTGGTTTACCAGAAATAAACTATTGCTTGGAGAAAGACACAGATCCTGTGGTTTAACTCCGTTTCTGAAGGGAAATTCAGAACAGTGTTCTCATCCATGAAACACACTGTGTTTTAACGCAAGAAGCATGCTCTTCTTTCCAGCATCTCTAATAGAGCAAGAACCTTGAGCATGCCAAGAAAAACTAACAGTGTTTTCTACTCATACGGACCATACGTAGTTCAACTCAGCTTATGAACGTAATACAAACCACATCTCCACTTACATAAATGCTCTTTATTTAATTGTGAGAATCGCGTTGGGTTTGTGAACTGTGTTAAATCATTTGAGCCCAAAATTCTCTTGGTTTACCAGAAATGAACTCTTGCTTGTCGGAAGACACAGATCATGGGGTTTAACTACTTTTCTGAAGGGAAATTCAGACCAGAGTTCTCATTCATGAAACACACTCTTTTTTAATGCAAGAAGTAAGCTCTACTTTCCAGCGTTTCCAATACAGCAAGAACCATGAGCATGCCCTGAATTAAAGAACTGTGTTTCCTACTCATACAGACCATATTTAGATCAACTCTGGTTATGAAACTGATACAAAGCACAGCACCTCTTTCATAATTTCTGTCTAGTTAATAGTGAGAATCGCATTGGGTTTTTGAACTGTGTAAAATCATTTGATCCCAAAATTCACTTGGTTTACCAGAAATAAACTCTTCCATGTAGGAGGACACAGACCCTGGATTTTAACTCTGATTCTGAAGGGAAATTCAGACCAGTGTTCTCATCCATAAAGCACACTCTTTTTTCATGCAAGAAGCCAGCTCTTCTTTCCAGCGTCTCCAATACAGCATGGACCATGAGCATTCCCAGAAAAAAAGAACTGTGTTTCCTACTCATACGGACCTTATGTAGTTCAGCTCTGCTTATGAAACTGAAACAAACCACAGGTCCTCTTACATAAATGCTCTTTATTTAATAGAGAGAAGAGCGTTGGGATCGTGAACTGTGTAAAATTATTTGAGTCCAAAATTCACTGGGTTTACTAGAAATGAACTCTGGCTTGTAGGAAGACACAGATCCTAGGGTTTAACTACGTTTCTGAAGGCAAATTCAGACCAGAATTCTCAACCCTGAAAAACACTCTGTTTTAAGGCAAGAATCATCCTCTTCTTTCTAGCGTCTCCATTATAGTAAGATCCATGAGTATGACCAGAAAAAAATAACTGTGTTTCCTACTCATACGGACCATATGTAGAGCAACTCTGCTTATGAAATGATACAGACCACAGCTCCTCTTACAGAAAAGCTCTTTAGTTAATAGTGATAATCGCGATGGGTTCTAGAACACTGTAAAATCATTTGATCCCAAATTTCACTTTGTTTACCAGAAATGAACTCTTGCTTGTAGGAAGACACAGATCATGGGGTTTAACTCCGTTTTTGAAGGGAAATTCAGACCAGAGTTCTCATTCATGAAACACACTCTGTTTTAATGCAAGAAGCATGCTCTTCTTTCCAGTTTCTCCAATACAGCAAGAACCATGAGCATGCCCAGAAAAAAAGAACTGTGTTTCCTACTCATACAGACCATATTTAGATCAACTCTGGTTATGAAACTGATACAAAGCATAGCACCACTTAAATAATTTCTGTCTAGTTAATAGTGAGAATCGCATTGGGAATTTGAACTGTGTAAAATCATTTGATCCCAAAATTCTCTTGGTTTACCAGAAATAAACTCTTCCATTTAGGAGGACACAGACCCTGGAATTTAACTCTGATTCTGAAGGGAAATTCAGACCAGTGTTCTCATCCATGAAACACACTTTGTTTTCACGCAAGAAGCAAGCTCTTCTTTCCATGGCTACAATACATCAAGAACCATGAGCATGCCCAGAAAAAGAACTGTGTTTCCTACTCAAACGTACCATATGTATTTCAACTCTGCTTTTGAAACTGATACAAACCACAGCTTCTCATACATAAATGCTCTTTAGTTAATAGTGAGAATCAGTTTGGGTTGGTGAACTGTGAAAAATCATTTGAGCCCAAATTTCACTTGGTTTACCAGAAATGAACTCTTGCATGTAAGAAGACACAGATCCTGGGGTTTAACTCCGTTTCTGAAGGCAAATTCAGACCAGAATTCTCATCGCTGAAAAACAGTCTGTTTTAAGGCAAGAATCATCCTCTTCTTTCCAGCGTCTCCAATACAGTAAGATCCATGAGTATGACCAGAAAAAAGAACTGTGTTTCCGACACATACGGACCATATGTAGATCAACTCTTCTTATGAAATGATACAGACCACAGCTCCTCTTACATAAATGCTCTTTAGTTAATAGTGAGAATCTGTTTGGGTTGGTGAACTGCGAAAAATCATTTCTGCCCGAAATTCACTTGGTTACCAGAAATGAACTCTTGCTTGTAGGAAGACACAGATCCTGGGGATTAAATCCGTTTCTGAAGGCAAATTCAGACCAGAATTCTCAACCCTGAAAAACACTCTGTTTTAAGGCATGAATCATCCTCTTCTTTCCCGCTTCTGCAATACAGTAAGAACCATGAGCATGCCCAGAAGAAAGAACTGTATTTCCTACAAATACGGACCATATGTAGTTCAACTCTGCTTATGGAATGATACAGACCACAGCTCCTCTTATATAAATGCTCTTTATTTAATAGTGAGAATAGTGTTGCGTTCGTGAACTGCAAAAAATCATTTGAGCCCAAAATTAACTGGGATTACCACAAATGAACTCTTGCTTGTAGGAAGACACAGATCCTGGGGTTTAACTCCGTTTCTGAAGGCAAATTCAGGCCAGAATTCTCAACCCTGAGAAACACTCTGTTTTAAGAAAAGAATCATCCTCTTCTTTCCAGCGTCTCCATTACAGTAAGATCCATGAGTATGACCAAAAAAAAAAATAACTGTGTTTCCTACTCATACGTACCATATGTAGTTCAACTCTGCTTATGAAGCTGATACAAACCACAGATCCACTTACATAAATGCTCTTTAGTTGATAGTAATAATCGCTTTTGGTTTGTGAACTGTGTTAAATCGTTTGAGCCCAAAATTCACTTGTTTTAGAAGAAATGAACTCTTGCTTGTAGGAAGACACAGATCCTGTGGTTTAAATCCTTTTCTGAAGTGAGATTCAGAGCAGTGTTCTCACAATGAAACACACTCTGTTTTAACGCAAGATGAAAGGTCTTCTTTTCAGCATCTCTAATACAGCAAGAACCATGAGCATGCTCAGAATAAAAGAACTGTGTTTCCTTCACATACGCACCATACATAGTTCAACTCTGCTTATGAGACTGATACAAACCACAGCTCCACTAACGTAAATGCTCTTTAGTTAATAGTGAGAATCGCGTTGGGTTCGTGAACTGTGTAAAACCATTTGAGCCCAAAAATAACTTGGTTTACCAGAAATGAACTCTTTCTTGTAGGAAGACACAGATCCTGGGGTTTAACTCCGTTTCTAAATGGAAATTCAGAGCAGTGTTCTCATCCATGAAAAACACTCTGTTATAACGCAAGAAGGAAGCTCTTCTTTCGAGCGTCTCTAATACATCAAGAACCATGAGCATGATCAGAAAAAATAGAACAGTGTTTCCTACTCATACTGACCATATACTGTTCAAATCTTATTATGAAACTGATACACACCACAGCTCCACTTACATAAATGCTCTGTAGTTACTAGTGAGAATCCCGTTGGGTTCGTGAACTGTGTAAAATCTTTTGAGCCCAAAATTCTCTTGGTTTAGCAGAAATGAACTCTTGCTTATAGGAAGACACAGATCCTGTGGTTTAACTCCGTTTCTGAAGGGAAATTCAGAGGAGTGTTCTCATCCATGAAACACAGTCTGTTTTAAAGCAAGAAGCAAGCTCTTCTTTCGAGCGTCTCTAATACAGCAAGAACCTTGAGCATGCCCAGAAGAACAAACTGTGTTTTCTACTCATACGGACCATACGTACTTCAACTCTGCTTATGAAACTAATACAAACCACAGCTCCACTTACACAAATGCTCTTTTGTGAATTGTGAGAATCACGTTGGGTTTGTGAACTGTGTTAAATCATTTGAGCCCAAAATTTACTTGGTTTACCAGAAATAAACTATTGCTTGGAGAAAGACACAGATCCTGTGGTTTAACTCCGTTTCTGAAGGGAAATTCAGAACAGTGTTCTCATCCATGAAACACACTGTGTTTTAACGCAAGAAGCATGCTCTTCTTTCCAGCATCTCTAATAGAGCAAGAACCTTGAGCATGCCAAGAAAAACTAACAGTGTTTTCTACTCATACGGACCATACGTAGTTCAACTCAGCTTATGAACGTAATACAAACCACATCTCCACTTACATAAATGCTCTTTATTTAATTGTGAGAATCGCGTTGGGTTTGTGAACTGTGTTAAATCATTTGAGCCCAAAATTCTCTTGGTTTACCAGAAATGAACTCTTGCTTGTCGGAAGACACAGATCATGGGGTTTAACTACTTTTCTGAAGGGAAATTCAGACCAGAGTTCTCATTCATGAAACACACTCTTTTTTAATGCAAGAAGTAAGCTCTACTTTCCAGCGTTTCCAATACAGCAAGAACCATGAGCATGCCCTGAATTAAAGAACTGTGTTTCCTACTCATACAGACCATATTTAGATCAACTCTGGTTATGAAACTGATACAAAGCACAGCACCTCTTTCATAATTTCTGTCTAGTTAATAGTGAGAATCGCATTGGGTTTTTGAACTGTGTAAAATCATTTGATCCCAAAATTCACTTGGTTTACCAGAAATAAACTCTTCCATGTAGGAGGACACAGACCCTGGATTTTAACTCTGATTCTGAAGGGAAATTCAGACCAGTGTTCTCATCCATAAAGCACACTCTTTTTTCATGCAAGAAGCCAGCTCTTCTTTCCAGCGTCTCCAATACAGCATGGACCATGAGCATTCCCAGAAAAAAAGAACTGTGTTTCCTACTCATACGGACCTTATGTAGTTCAGCTCTGCTTATGAAACTGAAACAAACCACAGGTCCTCTTACATAAATGCTCTTTATTTAATAGAGAGAAGAGCGTTGGGATCGTGAACTGTGTAAAATTATTTGAGTCCAAAATTCACTGGGTTTACTAGAAATGAACTCTGGCTTGTAGGAAGACACAGATCCTAGGGTTTAACTACGTTTCTGAAGGCAAATTCAGACCAGAATTCTCAACCCTGAAAAACACTCTGTTTTAAGGCAAGAATCATCCTCTTCTTTCTAGCGTCTCCATTATAGTAAGATCCATGAGTATGACCAGAAAAAAATAACTGTGTTTCCTACTCATACGGACCATATGTAGAGCAACTCTGCTTATGAAATGATACAGACCACAGCTCCTCTTACAGAAAAGCTCTTTAGTTAATAGTGATAATCGCGATGGGTTCTAGAACACTGTAAAATCATTTGATCCCAAATTTCACTTTGTTTACCAGAAATGAACTCTTGCTTGTAGGAAGACACAGATCATGGGGTTTAACTCCGTTTTTGAAGGGAAATTCAGACCAGAGTTCTCATTCATGAAACACACTCTGTTTTAATGCAAGAAGCATGCTCTTCTTTCCAGTTTCTCCAATACAGCAAGAACCATGAGCATGCCCAGAAAAAAAGAACTGTGTTTCCTACTCATACAGACCATATTTAGATCAACTCTGGTTATGAAACTGATACAAAGCATAGCACCACTTAAATAATTTCTGTCTAGTTAATAGTGAGAATCGCATTGGGAATTTGAACTGTGTAAAATCATTTGATCCCAAAATTCTCTTGGTTTACCAGAAATAAACTCTTCCATTTAGGAGGACACAGACCCTGGAATTTAACTCTGATTCTGAAGGGAAATTCAGACCAGTGTTCTCATCCATGAAACACACTTTGTTTTCACGCAAGAAGCAAGCTCTTCTTTCCATGGCTACAATACATCAAGAACCATGAGCATGCCCAGAAAAAGAACTGTGTTTCCTACTCAAACGTACCATATGTATTTCAACTCTGCTTTTGAAACTGATACAAACCACAGCTTCTCATACATAAATGCTCTTTAGTTAATAGTGAGAATCAGTTTGGGTTGGTGAACTGTGAAAAATCATTTGAGCCCAAATTTCACTTGGTTTACCAGAAATGAACTCTTGCATGTAAGAAGACACAGATCCTGGGGTTTAACTCCGTTTCTGAAGGCAAATTCAGACCAGAATTCTCATCGCTGAAAAACAGTCTGTTTTAAGGCAAGAATCATCCTCTTCTTTCCAGCGTCTCCAATACAGTAAGATCCATGAGTATGACCAGAAAAAAGAACTGTGTTTCCGACACATACGGACCATATGTAGATCAACTCTTCTTATGAAATGATACAGACCACAGCTCCTCTTACATAAATGCTCTTTAGTTAATAGTGAGAATCTGTTTGGGTTGGTGAACTGCGAAAAATCATTTCTGCCCGAAATTCACTTGGTTACCAGAAATGAACTCTTGCTTGTAGGAAGACACAGATCCTGGGGATTAAATCCGTTTCTGAAGGCAAATTCAGACCAGAATTCTCAACCCTGAAAAACACTCTGTTTTAAGGCATGAATCATCCTCTTCTTTCCCGCTTCTGCAATACAGTAAGAACCATGAGCATGCCCAGAAGAAAGAACTGTATTTCCTACAAATACGGACCATATGTAGTTCAACTCTGCTTATGGAATGATACAGACCACAGCTCCTCTTATATAAATGCTCTTTATTTAATAGTGAGAATAGT
The DNA here is from genome assembly GCA_949786385.1 of Onychomys leucogaster. Classification (NCBI taxonomy): domain Eukaryota; kingdom Metazoa; phylum Chordata; class Mammalia; order Rodentia; family Cricetidae; genus Onychomys; species Onychomys leucogaster. The sequence goes on from CATKUP010000351.1 coordinate 200,317, forward strand.
GTTGCGTTCGTGAACTGCAAAAAATCATTTGAGCCCAAAATTAACTGGGATTACCACAAATGAACTCTTGCTTGTAGGAAGACACAGATCCTGGGGTTTAACTCCGTTTCTGAAGGCAAATTCAGGCCAGAATTCTCAACCCTGAGAAACACTCTGTTTTAAGAAAAGAATCATCCTCTTCTTTCCAGCGTCTCCATTACAGTAAGATCCATGAGTATGACCAAAAAAAAAAATAACTGTGTTTCCTACTCATACGTACCATATGTAGTTCAACTCTGCTTATGAAGCTGATACAAACCACAGATCCACTTACATAAATGCTCTTTAGTTGATAGTAATAATCGCTTTTGGTTTGTGAACTGTGTTAAATCGTTTGAGCCCAAAATTCACTTGTTTTAGAAGAAATGAACTCTTGCTTGTAGGAAGACACAGATCCTGTGGTTTAAATCCTTTTCTGAAGTGAGATTCAGAGCAGTGTTCTCACAATGAAACACACTCTGTTTTAACGCAAGATGAAAGGTCTTCTTTTCAGCATCTCTAATACAGCAAGAACCATGAGCATGCTCAGAATAAAAGAACTGTGTTTCCTTCACATACGCACCATACATAGTTCAACTCTGCTTATGAGACTGATACAAACCACAGCTCCACTAACGTAAATGCTCTTTAGTTAATAGTGAGAATCGCGTTGGGTTCGTGAACTGTGTAAAACCATTTGAGCCCAAAAATAACTTGGTTTACCAGAAATGAACTCTTTCTTGTAGGAAGACACAGATCCTGGGGTTTAACTCCGTTTCTAAATGGAAATTCAGAGCAGTGTTCTCATCCATGAAAAACACTCTGTTATAACGCAAGAAGGAAGCTCTTCTTTCGAGCGTCTCTAATACATCAAGAACCATGAGCATGATCAGAAAAAATAGAACAGTGTTTCCTACTCATACTGACCATATACTGTTCAAATCTTATTATGAAACTGATACACACCACAGCTCCACTTACATAAATGCTCTGTAGTTACTAGTGAGAATCCCGTTGGGTTCGTGAACTGTGTAAAATCTTTTGAGCCCAAAATTCTCTTGGTTTAGCAGAAATGAACTCTTGCTTATAGGAAGACACAGATCCTGTGGTTTAACTCCGTTTCTGAAGGGAAATTCAGAGGAGTGTTCTCATCCATGAAACACAGTCTGTTTTAAAGCAAGAAGCAAGCTCTTCTTTCGAGCGTCTCTAATACAGCAAGAACCTTGAGCATGCCCAGAAGAACAAACTGTGTTTTCTACTCATACGGACCATACGTACTTCAACTCTGCTTATGAAACTAATACAAACCACAGCTCCACTTACACAAATGCTCTTTTGTGAATTGTGAGAATCACGTTGGGTTTGTGAACTGTGTTAAATCATTTGAGCCCAAAATTTACTTGGTTTACCAGAAATAAACTATTGCTTGGAGAAAGACACAGATCCTGTGGTTTAACTCCGTTTCTGAAGGGAAATTCAGAACAGTGTTCTCATCCATGAAACACACTGTGTTTTAACGCAAGAAGCATGCTCTTCTTTCCAGCATCTCTAATAGAGCAAGAACCTTGAGCATGCCAAGAAAAACTAACAGTGTTTTCTACTCATACGGACCATACGTAGTTCAACTCAGCTTATGAACGTAATACAAACCACATCTCCACTTACATAAATGCTCTTTATTTAATTGTGAGAATTGCGTTGGGTTTGTGAACTGTGTTAAATCATTTGAGCCCAAAATTCTCTTGGTTTACCAGAAATGAACTCTTGCTTGTAGGAAGACACAGATCCTGTTGTTTAACTCCGTTTCTGAAGGGAAATACAGAGTAGTGTTCTCATCCATGAAACACACTGTGTTTTAATGCAAGAAGCAAGGTCTTCTTTCCAGCATCTCTTATACAGCAAGAACAATGAGCATCATCAGAAAAAAAGAACTGTATTTCCACTCATAGGGACCATATGTAGTTCAACTTGTCTTATGAAACTGATGCAAACCACAGCTGTTCTTACATAAATGCTTTTTAGATAATTTTGAGAATCGCGTTGGATTCTTGAACTGTGTAAAATCATTTGAGCCCAAAATTTACTTGGCTTACCAGAAATGAACACTTGCTTGTAACAAGACACACATCATGTGGATTAACTCCGTTTCTGAAGGGAAATTCTGAGCAGTGTTCTCATGCATGAAACACACTCTGTTTTAATGCTAGAAGCAAGCTCTTCTTTCGAGCGTCTCTAATACAGCAAGAACCATGAGCATGCCCAGAAAAAAATAACTGTATTTCCTACTCATACGGACCATACATTGTTCAACTCTTCTTATGAAACTGATACAAACCACAGCTCCATGTATATAAATGCTCTTTAGTTAATAGTGAGAATTGTGTTGGGTTCGTGAACTGTGTAAAATCATTTGAGCCCAAAATTCACTTGGTTTTCCAGATTTGAACTCTTACTTGTAGGAAGACAGATATCCTGGGGTTTAACTCCATTTCTGAAAGGAAATTCAGAGCAGTGTTCTCATCCATGAAACACACTCTGTTTTAATGCTAGAAGCAAGCTCTTCTTTTGAGCTTGTCTAATACAACAAGAACCATGGGCATGCTCAGAAACAAAGAACTATGTTCCCTACTCATACGGACCATATTTGGTTCAACTCTACTTATGAAAATGATACTAACCACAATTCCACTTACATAAATGCTCTTTAGTTAATAGTGAGAATCGCGTTGGGTTCGGGAACTGTGTAAAATCATTTGAGCCCGAAATTCCCTTGGTTTACCAGAAATTAACTCCTGCTTGTAGGAAGACACACATCCTGTGGTTTAACTCCGTTTCTGAAGGGAAATTCAGAGCAGTGTTCTCATCCATGAAACACACTGTGTTTTAACGCAAAAAGCAAGCTCTTCTTTCTAGCGTCTCTAATACAGCAAGAACCATGAGCATGTCCAGAAAAAAATTACTGTGTTTCCTACTCATACGGACCACATTTAGTTCAACTCTACTTATGAAAATGAACTAACAACAGCTCCACTTACATAAATGCTCTTTAGTTAATAGTGAGAATCGCGTTGGGTCGTGAACTGTGTAAAATCATTTGAGCCCGAAATTCCCTTGGTTTACCAGAAATGAACTCTTGCTTGTAGGAAGACACAGATCCTGGGGTTTAACTCCGTTTCTGAATGAAATTCAGAACAGTGTTCTCATCCATGAAACACACTGTGTTTTAACGCAAGAAGCATGCTCTTCTTTCCAGCATCTCTAATAGAGCAAGAACCTTGAGCATGCCCAGAAGAACAAACTGTGTTTTCTACTCATACGGACCATATGTACTTCAACTCTGCTTATGAAACTAATACAAACCACAGCTCCACTTACATAAATGCTCTTTTGTGAATTGTGAGAATCGCGTTGGGTTCGTGAACTGTGCTAAATTATTTGAGCCCAAAATTTACTTGGTTTACCAGAAATGAACTATTGCTTGGAGAAAGACACAGATCCTGTGGTTTAACTCCGTTTCTGAAGGGAAATTCAGAACAGTGTTCTCATCCATGAAACACACTGTGTTTTAACGCAAGAAGCATGCTCTTCTTTCCAGCATCTCTAATAGAGCAAGAACCTTGAGCATGCCAAGAAAAACTAACAGTGTTTTCTACTCATACGGACCATACATAGTTCAACTCAGCTTATGAACCTAATACAAACCACATCTCCACTTACATAAAGCTCTTTATTTAATTGTGAGAATCGCGTTGGGTTTGTGAACTGTGTTAAATCATTTGAGCCCAAAATTCTCTTGGTTTACCAGAAATGAACTCTTGCTTGTAGGAAGACACAGATCCTGTTGTTTAACTCCGTTTCTGAAGGGAAATACAGAGCAGTGTTCTCATCCATGAAACACACTGTGTTTTAATGCAAGAAGCAATGTCTTCTTTCCAGCATCTCTAATACAGCAAGAACAATGAGCATCATCAAAAAAAAAAGAACTGTATTTCCACTCATAGGGACCATATGTAGTTCAACTTGTCTTATGAAACTGATGCAAACCACAGCTGTTCTTACATAAATGCTTTTTAGTTAATTTTGAGAATCGCGTTGGGTTCTTGAACTGTGTAAAATCATTTGAGCCCAAAATTTACTTGGCTTACCAGAAATGAACACTTGCTTGTAACAAGACACACATCATGTGGATTAACTCCATTTCTGAAGGGAAATTCTGAGCAGTGTTCTGATGCATGAAACACACTCTGTTTTAATGCTAGAAGCAAGCTCTTCTTTCGAGCGCCTCTAATACAGCAAGTACCATGAGCATGCCCAGAAAAAAATAACTGTATTTCCTACTCATACGGACCATACATTGTTCAACTCTTCTTATGAAACTGATACAAACCACAGCTCCACGTACATAAATGCTCTTTAGTTAATAGTGAGAATTGCGTTGGGTTCGTGAACTGTGTAAAATCATTTGAGCCCAAAATTCACTTGGTTTACCAGAATTGAACTCTTACTTGTAGGAAGATAGATATCCTGGGGTTTAACTCAACTTCTGAAAGGAAATTCAGAGCAGTGTTCTCATCCATGAAACACACTCTGTTTTAATGCTAGAAGCAAGCTCTTCTTTTGAGCTTGTCTAATACAACAAGAACCATGGGCATGCTCAGAAACAAAGAACTATGTTCCCTACTCATACGGACCATATTTGGTTCAACTCTACTTATGAAAATGATACTAACCACAATTCCACTTACAAAAATGCTCTTTAGTTAATAGTGAGAATCGCGTTGGGTTCGGGAACTGTGTAAAATCATTTGAGCCCAAAATTCACTTGGTTTACCAGAATTGAACTCTTGCTGGTAGGAAGACACATATCCTGGGGTTTCACTCCGTTTCTGAAAGGAAATTCAGAGCAGTGTTCTCATCCATGAAACACACTCTGTTTTAATGCTAGAAGCAAGCGATTCTTTCGAGCGTGTCTAATACAGCAAGAACCATGAGCATGCCCAGAAAAAAATAACTGTATTTCCTACTCATACGGACCATACATTGTTCAACTCTTCTTATGAAACTGATACAAACCACAGCTCCACGTACATAAATGCTCTTTAGTTAATAGTGAGAATTGTGTTGGGTTCGTGAACTGTGTAAAATCATTTGAGCCCAAAATTCACTTGGTTTACCAGATTTGAACTCTTACTTGTAGGAAGACAGATATCCTGGGGTTTAACTCCATTTCTGAAAGGAAATTCAGAGCAGTGTTCTCATCCATGAAACACACTCTGTTTTAATGCTAGAAGCAAGCTCTTCTTTTGAGCTTGTCTAATACAACAAGAACCATGGGCATGCTCAGAAACAAAGAACTATGTTCCCTACTCATACGGACCATATTTGGTTCAACTCTACTTATGAAAATGATAATAACCACAATTCCACTTACATAAATGCTCTTTAGTTAATAGTGAGAATCGCGTTGGGTTCGGGAACTGTGTAAAATCATTTGAGCCCGAAATTCCCTTGGTTTACCAGAAATTAACTCCTGCTTGTAGGAAGACACACATCCTGTGGTTTAACTCCGTTTCTGAAGGGAAATTCAGAGCAGTGTTCTCATCCATGAAACACACTGTGTTTTAACGCAAAAAGCAAGCTCTTCTTTCTAGCGTCTCTAATACAGCAAGAACCATGAGCATGTCCAGAAAAAAATTACTGTGTTTCCTACTCATACGGACCACATTTCGTTCAACTCTACTTATGAAAATGAACTAACAACAGCTCCACTTACATAAATGCTCTTTAGTTAATAGTGAGAATTGCGTTGGGTTCGTGAACTGTGTAAAATCATTTGAGCCCAAAATTCACTTGGTTTACCAGAAATGAACTCTTACTTGTAGGAAGACAGATATCCTGGGGTTTAACTCAACTTCTGAAAGGAAATTCAGAGCAGTGTTCTCATCCATGAAACACACTCTGTTTTAATGCTAGAAGCAAGCGATTCTTTCGAGCGTGTCTAATACAGCAAGAACCATGAGCATGCCCAGAAAAAAATAACTGTATTTCCTACTCATACGGACCATACATTGTTCAACTCTTCTTATGAAACTAATACAAACCACAGCTCCACGTACATAAATGCTCTTTAGTTAATAGTGAGAATTGTGTTGGGTTTGTGAACTGTGTAAAATCATTTGAGCCCAAAATTCACTTGGTTTACCAGATTTGAACTCTTACTTGTAGGAAGACAGATATCCTGGGGTTTAACTCCATTTCTGAAAGGAAATTCAGAGCAGTGTTCTCATCCATGAAACACACTCTGTTTTAATGCTAGAAGCAAGCTCTTCTTTTGAGCTTGTCTAATACAAGAACCATGGGCATGCTCAGAAACAAAGAACTATGTTCCCTACTCATACGGACCATATTTGGTTCAACTCTACTTATGAAAATGATACTAACCACAATTCCACTTACAAAAATGCTCTTTAGTTAATAGTGAGAATCGCGTTGGGTTCGGGAACTGTGTAAAATCATTTGAGCCCAAAATTCACTTGGTTTACCAGAATTGAACTCTTGCTGGTAGGAAGACACATATCCTGGGGTTTCACTCCGTTTCTGAAAGGAAATTCAGAGCAGTGTTCTCATCCATGAAACACACTCTGTTTTAATGCTAGAAGCAAGCGATTCTTTCGAGCGTGTCTAATACAGCAAGAACCATGAGCATGCCCAGAAAAAAATAACTGTATTTCCTACTCATACGGACCATACATTGTTCAACTCTTCTTATGAAACTGATACAAACCACAGCTCCAGGTACATAAATGCTCTTTAGTTAATAGTGAGAATCGCGTTGGGTTCGGGAACTGTGTAAAATCATTTGAGCCCGAAATTCCCTTGGTTTACCAGAAATTAACTCCTGCTTGTAGGAAGACACACATCCTGTGGTTTAACTCCGTTTCTGAAGGGAAATTCAGAGCAGTGTTCTCATCCATGAAACACACTGTGTTTTAACGCAAAAAGCAAGCTCTTCTTTCTAGCGTCTCTAATACAGCAAGAACCATGAGCATGTCCAGAAAAAAATTACTGTGTTTCCTACTCATACGGACCACATTTAGTTCAACTCTACTTATGAAAATGAACTAACAACAGCTCCACTTACATAAATGCTCTTTAGTTAATAGTGAGAATTGCGTTGGGTTCGTGAACTGTGTAAAATCATTTGAGCCCAAAATTCACTTGGTTTACCAGAAATGAACTCTTACTTGTAGGAAGACAGATATCCTGGGGTTTAACTCAACTTCTGAAAGGAAATTCAGAGCAGTGTTCTCATCCATGAAACACACTCTGTTTTAATGCTAGAAGCAACCTCTTCTTTTGATCTTGTCTAATACAACAAGAACCATGAGCATGCTCAGAAACAAAGAACTATGTTCCCTACTCATACGGACCATATTTGGTTCAACTCTACTTATGAAAATGATACTAACCACAATTCCACTTACATAAATGCTCTTTAGTTAATAGTGAGAATCGCGTTGGGTTCGGGAACTGTGTAAAATCATTTGAGCCCAAAATTCACTTGGTTTACCAGAATTGAACGCTTGCTTGTAGGAAGACAGATATCCTGGGGTTTAACTCAACTTCTGAAAGGAAATTCAGAGCAGTGTTCTCATCCATGAAACACACTCTGTTTTAATGCTAGAAGCAAGCGATTCTTTCGAGCGTGTCTAATACAGCAAGAACCATGAGCATGCCCAGAAAAAAATAACTGTATTTCCTACTCATACGGACCATACATTGTTCAACTCTTCTTATGAAACTGATACAAACCACAGCTCCACGTACATAAATGCTCTTTAGTTAATAGTGAGAATTGTGTTGGGTTCGTGAACTGTGTAAAATCATTTGAGCCCAAAATTCACTTGGTTTACCAGATTTGAACTCTTACTTGTAGGAAGACAGATATCCTGGGGTTTAACTCAACTTCTGAAAGGAAATTCAGAGCAGTGTTCTCATCCATGAAACACACTCTGTTTTAATGCTAGAAGCAAGCTCTTCTTTTGAGCTTGTCTAATACAACAAGAACCATGGGCATGCTCAGAAACAAAGAACTATGTTCCCTACTCATACGGACCATATTTGGTTCAACTCTACTTATGAAAATGATACTAACCACAATTCCACTTACAAAAATGCTCTTTAGTTAATAGTGAGAATCGCGTTGGGTTCGGGAACTGTGTAAAATCATTTGAGCCCAAAATTCACTTGGTTTACCAGAATTGAACTCTTGCTGGTAGGAAGACACATATCCTGGGGTTTCACTCCGTTTCTGAAAGGAAATTCAGAGCAGTGTTCTCATCCATGAAACACACTCTGTTTTAATGCTAGAAGCAAGCGATTCTTTCGAGCGTGTCTAATACAGCAAGAACCATGAGCATGCCCAGAAAAAAATAACTGTATTTCCTACTCATACGGACCATACATTGTTCAACTCTTCTTATGAAACTGATACAAACCACAGCTCCACGTACATAAATGCTCTTTAGTTAATAGTGAGAATTGTGTTGGGTTCGTGAACTGTGTAAAATCATTTGAGCCCAAAATTCACTTGGTTTACCAGATTTGAACTCTTACTTGTAGGAAGACAGATATCCTGGGGTTTAACTCCATTTCTGAAAGGAAATTCAGAGCAGTGTTCTCATCCATGAAACACACTCTGTTTTAATGCTAGAAGCAAGCTCTTCTTTTGAGCTTGTCTAATACAACAAGAACCATGGGCATGCTCAGAAACAAAGAACTATGTTCCCTACTCATACGGACCATATTTGGTTCAACTCTACTTATGAAAATGATACTAACCACAATTCCACTTACATAAATGCTCTTTAGTTAATAGTGAGAATCGCGTTGGGTTCGGGAACTGTGTAAAATCATTTGAGCCCGAAATTCCCTTGGTTTACCAGAAATTAACTCCTGCTTGTAGGAAGACACACATCCTGTGGTTTAACTCTGTTTCTGAAGGGAAATTCAGAGCAGTGTTCTCATCCATGAAACACACTGTGTTTTAACGCAAAAAGCAAGCTCTTCTTTCTAGCGTCTCTAATACAGCAAGAACCATGAGCATGTCCAGAAAAAAATTACTGTGTTTCCTACTCATACGGACCACATTTAGTTCAACTCTACTTATGAAAATGAACTAACAACAGCTCCATGTACATAAATGCTCTTTAGTTAATAGTGAGAATTGCGTTGGGTTCGTGAACTGTGTAAAATCATTTGAGCCCAAAATTCACTTGGTTTACCAGAAATGAACTCTTACTTGTAGGAAGACAGATATCCTGGGGTTTAACTCAACTTCTGAAAGGAAATTCAGAGCAGTGTTCTCATCCATGAAACACACTCTGTTTTAATGCTAGAAGCAACCTCTTCTTTTGATCTTGTCTAATACAACAAGAACCATGAGCATGCTCAGAAACAAAGAACTATGTTCCCTACTCATACGGACCATATTTGGTTCAACTCTACTTATGAAAATGATACTAACCACAATTCCACTTACATAAATGCTCTTTAGTTAATAGTGAGAATCGCGTTGGGTTCGGGAACTGTGTAAAATCATTTGAGCCCAAAATTCACTTGGTTTACCAGAATTGAACTCTTGCTTGTAGGAAGACACATATCCTGGGGTTTCACTCCGTTTCTGAAAGTAAATTCAGAGCAGTGTTCTCATCCATGAAACACATTCTGTTTTAATGCTAGAAGCAAGCGATTCTTTCGAGCGTCTCTAATACAGCAAGAACCATGAGCATGCCCAGAAAAAAATAACTGTATTTCCTACTCATACGGACCATACATTGTTCAACTCTTCTTATGAAACTGATACAAACCACAGCTCCACGTACATAAATGCTCTTTAGTTAATAGTGAGAATTGTGTTGGGTTCGTGAACTGTGTAAAATCATTTGAGCCCAAAATTCACTTGGTTTACCAGATTTGAACTCTTACTTGTAGGAAGACAGATATCCTGGGGTTTAACTCCATTTCTGAAAGGAAATTCAGAGCAGTGTTCTCATCCATGAAACACACTCTGTTTTAATGCTAGAAGCAAGCTCTTCTTTTGAGCTTGTCTAATACAACAAGAACCATGGGCATGCTCAGAAACAAAGAACTATGTTCCCTACTCATACGGACCATATTTGGTTCAACTCTACTTATGAAAATGATACTAACCACAATTCCACTTACATAAATGCTCTTTAGTTAATAGTGAGAATCGCGTTGGGTTCGGGAACTGTGTAAAATCATTTGAGCCCGAAATTCCCTTGGTTTACCAGAAATTAACTCCTGCTTGTAGGAAGACACACATCCTGTGGTTTAACTCCGTTTCTGAAGGGAAATTCAGAGCAGTGTTCTCATCCATGAAACACACTGTGTTTTAACGCAAAAAGCAAGCTCTTCTTTCTAGCATCTCTAATACAGCAAGAACCATGAGCATGTCCAGAAAAAAATTACTGTGTTTCCTACTCATACGGACCACATTTAGTTCAACTCTACTTATGAAAATGAACTAACAACAGCTCCACTTACATAAATGCTCTTTAGTTAATAGTGAGAATTGCGTTGGGTTCGTGAACTGTGTAAAATCATTTGAGCCCAAAATTCACTTGGTTTACCAGAAATGAACTCTTACTTGTAGGAAGACAGATATCCTGGGGTTTAACTCAACTTCTGAAAGGAAATTCAGAGCAGTGTTCTCATCCATGAAACACACTCTGTTTTAATGCTAGAAGCAACCTCTTCTTTTGATCTTGTCTAATACAACAAGAACCATGAGCATGCTCAGAAACAAAGAACTATGTTCCCTACTCATACGGACCATATTTGGTTCAACTCTACTTATGAAAATGATACTAACCACAATTCCACTTACATAAATGCTCTTTAGTTAATAGTGAGAATCGCGTTGGGTTCGGGAACTGTGTAAAATCATTTGAGCCCAAAATTCACTTGGTTTACCAGAATTGAACTCTTGCTTGTAGGAAGACACATATCCTGGGGTTTCACTCCGTTTCTGAAAGGAAATTCAGAGCAGTGTTCTCATCCATGAAACACACTCTGTTTTAATGCTAGAAGCAAGCGATTCTTTCGAGCGTGTCTAATACAGCAAGAACCATGAGCATGCCCAGAAAAAAATAACTGTATTTCCTACTCATACGGACCATACATTGTTCAACTCTTCTTATGAAACTGATACAAACCACAGCTCCACGTACGTAAATGCTCTTTAGTTAATAGTGAGAATTGTGTTGGGTTCGTGAACTGTGTAAAATCATTTGAGCCCAAAATTCACTTGGTTTACCAGATTTGAACTCTTACTTGTAGGAAGACAGATATCCTGGGGTTTAACTCCATTTCTGAAAGGAAATTCAGAGCAGTGTTCTCATCCATGAAACACACTCTGTTTTAATGCTAGAAGCAAGCTCTTCTTTTGAGCTTGTCTAATACAACAAGAACCATGGGCATGCTCAGAAACAAAGAACTATGTTCCCTACTCATACGGACCATATTTGGTTCAACTCTACTTATGAAAATGATACTAACCACAATTCCACTTACATAAATGCTCTTTAGTTAATAGTGAGAATCGCGTTGGGTTCGGGAACTGTGTAAAATCATTTGAGCCCGAAATTCCCTTGGTTTACCAGAAATTAACTCCTGCTTGTAGGAAGACACACATCCTGTGGTTTAACTCCGTTTCTGAAGGGAAATTCAGAGCAGTGTTCTCATCCATGAAACACACTGTGTTTTAACGCAAAAAGCAAGCTCTTCTTTCTAGCGTCTCTAATACAGCAAGAACCATGAGCATGTCCAGAAAAAAATTACTGTGTTTCCTACTCATACGGACCACATTTAGTTCAACTCTACTTATGAAAATGAACTAACAACAGCTCCACTTACATAAATGCTCTTTAGTTAATAGTGAGAATCGCGTTGGGTCGTGAACTGTGTAAAATCATTTGAGCCCGAAATTCCCTTGGTTTACCAGAAATGAACTCTTGCTTGTAGGAAGACACAGATCCTGGGGTTTAACTCCGTTTCTGAATGAAATTCAGAACAGTGTTCTCATCCATGAAACACACTGTGTTTTAACGCAAGAAGCATGCTCTTCTTTCCAGCATCTCTAATAGAGCAAGAACCTTGAGCATGCACAGAAGAACAAACTGTGTTTTCTACTCATACGGACCATACGTACTTCAACTCTGCATATGAAACTAATACAAACCACAGCTCCACTTACATAAATGCTCTTTTGTGAATTGTGAGAATCGCGTTGGGTTCGTGAACTGTGTTAAATTATTTGAGCCCAAAATTTACTTGGTTTACCAGAAATGAACTATTGCTTGGAGAAAGACACAGATCCTGTGGTTTAACTCCGTTTCTGAAGGGAAATTCAGAACAGTGTTCTCATCCATGAAACACACTGTGTTTTAACGCAAGAAGCATGCTCTTCTTTCCAGCATCTCTAATAGAGCAAGAACCTTGAGCATGCCAAGAAAAACTAACAGTGTTTTCTACTCATACGGACCATACATAGTTCAACTCAGCTTATGAACCTAATACAAACCACATCTCCACTTACATAAAGCTCTTTATTTAATTGTGAGAATCGCGTTGGGTTTGTGAACTGTGTTAAATCATTTGAGCCCAAAATTCTCTTGGTTTACCAGAAATGAACTCTTGCTTGTAGGAAGACACAGATCCTGTTGTTTAACTCCGTTTCTGAAGGGAAATACAGAGCAGTGTTCTCATCCATGAAACACACTGTGTTTTAATGCAAGAAGCAAGGTCTTCTTTCCAGCATCTCTTATACAGCAAGAACAATGAGCATCATCAGAAAAAAAGAACTGTATTTCCACTCATAGGGACCATATGTAGTTCAACTTGTCTTATGAAACTGATGCAAACCACAGCTGTTCTTACATAAATGCTTTTTAGATAATTTTGAGAATCGCGTTGGATTCTTGAACTGTGTAAAATCATTTGAGCCCAAAATTTACTTGGCTTACCAGAAATGAACACTTGCTTGTAACAAGACACACATCATGTGGATTAACTCCGTTTCTGAAGGGAAATTCTGAGCAGTGTTCTCATGCATGAAACACACTCTGTTTTAATGCTAGAAGCAAGCTCTTCTTTCGAGCGTCTCTAATACAGCAAGAACCATGAGCATGCCCAGAAAAAAATAACTGTATTTCCTACTCATACGGACCATACATTGTTCAACTCTTCTTATGAAACTGATACAAACAACAGCTCCACGTACATAAATGCTCTTTAGTTAATAGTGAGAATTGTGTTGGGTTCGTGAACTGTGTAAAATCATTTGAGCCCAAAATTCACTTGGTTTTCCAGATTTGAACTCTTTCTTGTAGGAAGACAGATATCCTGGGGTTTAACTCCATTTCTGAAAGGAAATTCAGAGCAGTGTTCTCATCCATGAAACACACTCTGTTTTAATGCTAGAAGCAAGCTCTTCTTTTGAGCTTGTCTAATACAACAAGAACCATGGGCATGCTCAGAAACAAAGAACTATGTTCCCTACTCATACGGACCATATTTGGTTCAACTCTACTCATGAAAATGATACTAACCACAATTCCACTTACATAAATGCTCTTTAGTTAATAGTGAGAATCGCGTTGGGTTCGGGAACTGTGTAAAATCATTTGAGCCCGAAATTCCCTTGGTTTACCAGAAATTAACTCCTGCTTGTAGGACGACACACATCCTGTGGTTTAACTCCGTTTCTGAAGGGAAATTCAGAGCAGTTTTCTCATCCATGAAACACACTGTGTTTTAACGCAAAAAGCAAGCTCTTCTTTCTAGCGTCTCTAATACAGCAAGAACCATGAGCATGTCCAGAAAAAAATTACTGTGTTTCCTACTCATATGGACCACATTTAGTTCAACTCTACTTATGAAAATGAACTAACAACAGCTCCACTTACATAAATGCTCTTTAGTTAATAGTGAGAATCGCGTTGGGTCGTGAACTGTGTAAAATCATTTGAGCCCGAAATACCCTTGGTTTACCAGAAATGAACTCTTGCTTGTAGGAAGACACAGATCCTGGGGTTTAACTCCGTTTCTGAATGAAATTCAGAACAGTGTTCTCATCCATGAAACACACTGTGTTTTAACGCAAGAAGCATGCTCTTCTTTCCAGCATCTCTAATAGAGCAAGAACCTTGAGCATGCCCAGAAGAACAAACTGTGTTTTCTACTCATACGGACCATACGTACTTCAACTCTGCTTATGAAACTAATACAAACCACAGCTCCACTTACACAAATGCTCTTTTGTGAATTGTGAGAATCGCGTTGAGTTCGTGAACTGTGTTAAATTATTTGAGCCCAAAATTTACTTGGTTTACCAGAAATGAACTATTGCTTGGAGAAAGACACAGATCCTGTGGTTTAACTCCGTTTCTGAAGGGAAATTCAGAACAGTGTTCTCATCCATGAAACACACTGTGTTTTAATGCAAGAAGCATGCTCTTCTTTCCAGCATCTCTAATAGAGCAAGAACCTTGAGCATGCCAAGAAAAACTAACAGTGTTTTCTACTCATACGGACCATACATAGTTCAACTCAGCTTATGAACCTAATACAAACCACATCTCCACTTACATAAAGCTCTTTATTTAATTGTGAGAATCGCGTTGGGTTTGTGAACTGTGTTAAATCATTTGAGCCCAAAATTCTCTTGGTTTACCAGAAATGAACTCTTGCTTGTAGGAAGACACAGATCCTGTTGTTTAACTCCGTTTCTGAAGGGAAATACAGAGCAGTGTTCTCATCCATGAAACACACTGTGTTTTAATGCAAGAAGCAAGGTCTTCTTTCCAGCATCTCTTATACAGCAAGAACAATGAGCATCATCAGAAAAAAAGAACTGTATTTCCACTCATAGGGACCATATGTAGTTCAACTTGTCTTATGAAACTGATGCAAACCACAGCTGTTCTTACATAAATGCTTTTTAGATAATTTTGAGAATCGCGTTGGATTCTTGAACTGTGTAAAATCATTTGAGCCCAAAATTTACTTGGCTTACCAGAAATGAACACTTGCTTGTAACAAGACACACATCATGTGGATTAACTCCGTTTCTGAAGGGAAATTCTGAGCAGTGTTCTCATGCATGAAACACACTCTGTTTTAATGCTAGAAGCAAGCTCTTCTTTCGAGCGTCTCTAATACAGCAAGAACCATGAGCATGCCCAGAAAAAAATAACTGTATTTCCTACTCATACGGACCATACATTGTTCAACTCTTCTTATGAAACTGATACAAACAACAGCTCCACGTACATAAATGCTCTTTAGTTAATAGTGAGAATTGTGTTGGGTTCGTGAACTGTGTAAAATCATTTGAGCCCAAAATTCACTTGGTTTTCCAGATTTGAACTCTTTCTTGTAGGAAGACAGATATCCTGGGGTTTAACTCCATTTCTGAAAGGAAATTCAGAGCAGTGTTCTCATCCATGAAACACACTCTGTTTTAATGCTAGAAGCAAGCTCTTCTTTTGAGCTTGTCTAATACAACAAGAACCATGGGCATGCTCAGAAACAAAGAACTATGTTCCCTACTCATACGGACCATATTTGGTTCAACTCTACTTATGAAAATGATACTAACCACAATTCCACTTACATAAATGCTCTTTAGTTAATAGTGAGAATCGCGTTGGGTTCGGGAACTGTGTAAAATCATTTGAGCCCGAAATTCCCTTGGTTTACCAGAAATTAACTCCTGCTTGTAGGACGACACACATCCTGTGGTTTAACTCCGTTTCTGAAGGGAAATTCAGAGCAGTTTTCTCATCCATGAAACACACTGTGTTTTAACGCAAAAAGCAATCTCTTCTTTCTAGCGTCTCTAATACAGCAAGAACCATGAGCATGTCCAGAAAAAAATTACTGTGTTTCCTACTCATATGGACCACATTTAGTTCAACTCTACTTATGAAAATGAACTAACAACAGCTCCACTTACATAAATGCTCTTTAGTTAATAGTGAGAATCGCGTTGGGTCGTGAACTGTGTAAAATCATTTGAGCCCGAAATTCCCTTGGTTTACCAGAAATGAACTCTTGCTTGTAGGAAGACACAGATCCTGGGGTTTAACTCCGTTTCTGAATGAAATTCAGAACAGTGTTCTCATCCATGAAACACACTGTGTTTTAACGCAAGAAGCATGCTCTTCTTTCCAGCATCTCTAATAGAGCAAGAACCTTGAGCATGCCCAGAAGAACAAACTGTGTTTTCTACTCATACGGACCATACGTACTTCAACTCTGCTTATGAAACTAATACAAACCACAGCTCCACTTACACAAATGCTCTTTTGTGAATTGTGAGAATCGCGTTGAGTTCGTGAACTGTGTTAAATTATTTGAGCCCAAAATTTACTTGGTTTACCAGAAATGAACTATTGCTTGGAGAAAGACACAGATCCTGTGGTTTAACTCCGTTTCTGAAGGGAAATTCAGAACAGTGTTCTCATCCATGAAACACACTGTGTTTTAATGCAAGAAGCATGCTCTTCTTTCCAGCATCTCTAATAGAGCAAGAACCTTGAGCATGCCAAGAAAAACTAACAGTGTTTTCTACTCATACGGACCATACATAGTTCAACTCAGCTTATGAACCTAATACAAACCACATCTCCACTTACATAAAGCTCTTTATTTAATTGTGAGAATCGCGTTGGGTTTGTGAACTGTGTTAAATCATTTGAGCCCAAAATTCTCTTGGTTTACCAGAAATGAACTCTTGCTTGTAGGAAGACACAGATCCTGTTGTTTAACTCCGTTTCTGAAGGGAAATACAGAGCAGTGTTCTCATCCATGAAACACACTGTGTTTTAATGCAAGAAGCAAGGTCTTCTTTCCAGCATCTCTAATACAGCAAGAACAATGAGCATCATCAAAAAAAAAGAACTGTATTTCCACTCATAGGGACCATAGGTAGTTCAACTTGTCTTATGAAACTGATGCAAACCACAGCTGTTCTTACATAAATGCTTTTTAGTTAATTTTGAGAATCGCGTTGGGTTCTTGAACTGTGTAAAATCATTTGAGCCCAAAATTTACTTGGCTTACCAGAAATGAACACTTGCTTGTAGGAAGACACAGATCCTGGGGTTTAACTCCATTTCTGAAGGGAAAATCAGAGCAGTGTTCTCATCCATGAAACACACTCTATTTTAGCGCTAGAAGCAAGCTCTTCCTTTGAGCGTCTCCATTACAGCAAGAACCAAAAGCAAGCCCAGGAATAAAAATGGGTTTCGAACTCATACGGACCATATGTAGTTCAACTCTGCTTATGAAGCTGATACAAACCACAGTTCCACTTACATAAATGCTCTTTAGTTGAGAGTAATAATCGCGTTTGGTTTGTGAACTGTGTTTAATCGTTTGAGCCCAAAATTCACTTGGTTTAGAAGAAATGAACTCTTGCTTGTAGGAAGACACAGATCCTGTGGTTTAAATCCTTTTCTGAAGGGAGATTCAGAGCAGTGTTCTCAACCATGAAACGCACTCTGTTTTAACAAAAGATGAAAAGTTTTCTTTTCAGCATCTCTAATACAGCAAGAACCATGAGCATGCTCAGAATAAAAGAACTGTGTTTCCTACTCATACGGACCATATGTAGTTCAACTTTACTTATGAAACTGATACAAACCACAGCTCCTCTTACATAAAGGCTCTTTAGTTAATTGTGAGAATCTCGTTTGGTTCGTGAACTGTGTAAAATCATTTGAGCCCAAAATTCTCTTGGTTTACCAGAAAAGAACTCATGCTTGTAGGAAGACACAGACCCTGTAGTTAAATCCGTTTCTGAAGGGAAATTCTGAGCAGTGTTCTCATCCATGTAACACACTATGTTTTAATGATAGAAGCATGCTCTTCTTTCGAGCTTGTCTAATACAACAAGAACCATGAGCATGATCAGAAACAAAGAACTATGTTCCCTACTCATACGGATCATATTTGGTTCAACTCTACTAATGAAAATGATACTAACCACAATTCCACTTACATAAATGCTCTTTAGTTAATTTGAGAATCGTGTTGGGTTCGTGAACTGTGTAAAATCATTTGAGCCCAAAATTTACTTGGTTTACCAGAAATAAACTCTTGCTTGTAGGAAGACACAGATCCTGTGTTTTAACTCCGATTCTGAAGGGAAATTCAGAGCAGTGTTCTCATCCATGAAACACACTCTGTTTTAATGCTAGAAGCAAGTGATTCTTTCAAGCATGTCTAATACAGCAAGAACCATGAGCATGCGCAGAAAAAATTAACTGTATTTCCTACTCATACGGACCATACATTGTTCAACTCTTCTTATGAAACTGATACAAACCACAGCTCCACGTACATAAATGCTCTTTAGTTAATAGTGAGAATCGCGTTGAGTTCGGGAACTGTGTAAAATCATTTGAGCCCGAAATTCCCTTGTTTTACCAGAAATTAACTCCTGCTTGTAGGAAGACACACATCCTGTGGTTTAACTCCGTTTCTGAAGGGAAATTCAGAGCAGTGTTCTCATCCATAAACACACTCTGTTTTAATACTAGAAGCAGGCTCTTCTTTCGAGCGTCTCTAATACAGCAAGAACCAAGAGCATCCCCAGAAAAAAAGAACTGTGTTTCCTAATAATACGGACCATACGTAGTTCAACTCTGCTTATGTAACTAATACAAACAACAGCTCCATTTACATAAATGCTCTTTAGTTAATAGTGAGAATCGCGTTGGGTTCGTGAACTGTGTTAAATCATTTGAGCCCAAAATTCTCATGGTTTACCAGAAATGAACTCTTGCTTGGAGGAAGACACAGATCCTGTGGTTTAACTCCGTTTCTGAAGGGAAATTCAGAGCAGTGTTCTCATCCATGAAACACACTGTGTTGTAACGCAACAAGCAAGGTCTTCTTTCTAACATCTCTAATACAGCAAGAACCATGAGCATGCCCAGAAAAAAAGAACTGTGTTTCCTACTCATACGGACCACATTTAGTTCAACTCTACTTATGAAAATGATACTAAAAACAGCTCCACTTACATAAATGCTCATTAGTTAATAGTGAGAATAGCGTTGGGTTCGTGAACTGTGTAAAATCATTTGAGCCCGAAATTCCCTTGGTTTACCAGAAATGAACTCTTGCTTTTAGGAAGACACATATACTGGGGTTTAACTCCGATTCTGAAGGGAAATTCAGAGCAGTGTTCTCATTCATGAAACATAGTCTGTTTTAACGCAAGAAGCAAGCTCTTCTTTCTAGCTTCTCTAATACAGCAAGAACCATGAGCATGCCCAGAAAAAAGGACCTGTATTTCCTACTCATACGGACCATACATTGTTCAACTCTTCTTATGAAACTGATACAAACCACAGCTCCATGTACATAAATGCTCTTTAGTTAATAGTGAGAATTGCGTTGGGTTCGTGAACTGTGTAAAATCATTTGAGCCCCAAATTCACTTGGTTTACCAGAATTGAACTCTTGCTTGTAGGAAACAGATATCCTGGGGTTTAACTCCATTTCTGAAAGGAAATTCAGAGCAGTGTTCTCATCCATGAAACACACTCTGTTTTAATGCTAGAAGCAAGCTCTTCTTTTGAGCTTGTCTAATACAACAAGAAGCATGAGCATGCTCAGAAACAAAGAACTATGTTCCCTACTCATACGGACCATATTTGGTTCAACTCTTCTTATGAAATTGATACTAACCACAATTCCACTTACATAAATGCTCTTTAGTTAATAGTGAGAATCGCGTTGGGTTCGGGAACTGTGTAAAATCATTTGAGCCCGAAATTCCCTTGGTTTACCAGAAATTAACTCCTGCTTGTAGGAAGACACACATCCTGTGGTTTAACTCCGTTTCTGAAGGGAAATTCAGAGCAGTGTTCTCATCCATGAAACACACTCTGTTTTAACGCAAAAAGCAAGCTCTTCTTTCTAGCGTCTCTAATACAGCAACAACCATGAGCATGCCCAGAAAAAAAGTACTGTGTTTCCTTATCATACGGACCACACTTAGTTCAACTCTACTTATGAAAATGAACTAACAACAGCTCCACTTACATAAATGCTCTTTAGTTAATAGTGAGAATCGCGTTGGGTTCGCGAACTGTGTAAAATCATTTGAGCCTGAAATTCCCTTGGTTTACCAGAAATGAACTCTTGCTTGTAGGAAGACACAGATCCTGGGGTTTAACTCCGTTTCTGAAGGGAAAATCAGAGCAGTGTTCTCATCCATGAAACACACTCTATTTTAGCGCTAGAAGCAAGCTCTTCCTTTGAGCGTCTCCATTACAGCAAGAACCATAAGCAAGCCCAGGAATAAAAATGTGTTTCGAACTCATACGGACCATATGTAGTTCAACTCTGCTTATGAAGCTGATACAAACCACAGTTCCGCTTACATAAATGCTCTTTAGTTGAGAGTAATAATCGCGTTTGGTTTGTGAACTGTGTTAAATCGTTTGAGCCAAAAATTCACTTGGTTTAGAAGAAATGAACTCTTGCTTGTAGGAAGACACAGATCCTGTGGTTTAAATCCTTTTCTGAAGGGAGATTCAGAGCAGTGTTCTCACCATGTAACGCACTCTGTTTTAACGCAAGATGAAAGGTCTTCTTTTCAGCATCTCTAATACAGCAAGAACCATGAGCATGCTCAGAATAAAAGAACTGTGTTTCCTACTCATACGGACCATACATAGTTCAACTCTGCTTATGAAACTGATACAAACCACATCTCCACTTACATAAATGCTCTTTAGTTAATTGTGAGAATCGCGTTGGGTTCGTGAACTGTGTAAAATCATTTGAGCCCAAAATTCACTTGGTTTACCAGAATTGAACTCTTGCTTGTAGGAAGACACATATCCTGGGGTTTCACTCCGTTTCTGAAAGGAAATTCAGAGCAGTGTTCTCATCCATGAAACCCATTCTGTTTTAATGCTAGAAGCAAGCGATTCTTTCGAGCGTGTCTAATACAGCAAGAACCATCAGCATGCCCAGAAAAAAATAACTGTATTTCCTACTCATACGGACCATACATTGTTCAACTCTTCTTATGAAACTGATACAAACCACAGCTCAACGTACATAAATGCTCTTTAGTTAATAGTGAGAATTGTGTTGGGTTCGTGAACTATGTAAAATCATTTGAGCCCAAAATTCACTTGGTTTACCAGAATTGAACTCTTGCTTGTAGGAAGAGACAGATCCTGTGGTTTAACTCCGTTTCTGAAGGGAAATTCAGAGCAGTGTTCTCATCCATGAAACACACTGTGCTTTAATGCAAAAAGAATGCTCTTCTTTCCAGCATCTCTAATAGAGCAAGAACCTTGAGCATTCCCAGAAAATAAAACTGTGTTTCCTACTCATAGGGAACATATGGAGTTCAACTCTGCTCATGACACGGATACAAAGCACAGCTCCACTTACATAAATGCTCTTTAGTTAATTTGAGAATCGTGTTGGGTTCATGAACTGTGTAAAATCATTTGAGCCCAAAATTTACTTGGTTTACCAGAAATAAACTCTTGCTTGTAGGAAGAGACAGATCCTGTGGTTTAACTCCGTTTCTGAAGGGAAATTCAGAGCAGTGTTCTCATCCATGAAACACACTCTGTTTTAATGCTAGAAGCTAGCGATTCTTTCGAGCGTGTCTAATACAGCAAGAACCATGAGCATGCCCAGAAATAAATAACTGTATTTCCTACTCATACGGACCATACATTGTTCAACTCTTCTTATGAAACTGATACAAACCACAGCTCCACGTACATAAATGCTCTTTAGTTAATAGTGAGAATTGTGTTGGGTTCGTGAACTATGTAAAATCATTTGAGCCCAAAATTCACTTGGTTTACCAGAATTGAACTCTTGCTTGTAGGAAGACAGATATCCTGGGGTTAACTCCATTTCTGAATGGAAATTCAGAGCAGTGTTCTCATCCATGAAACACACTCTGTTTTAATGCTAGAAGCAAGCTCTTCTTTCGAGCTTGTCTAATACAACAAGAACCATGAGCATGCTCAGAAACAAAGAACTATGTTCCCTACTCATACGGACCATATTTGGTTCAACTCTACTTATGAAAATGATACTAACCACAATTCCCCTTACATAAATGCTCTTTAGTTAATAGTGAGAATCGCGTTGGGTTCGGGAACTGTGTAAAATCATTTGAGCCCGAAATTCCCTTGTTTTACCAGAAATTAACTCCTGCTTGTAGGAAGACACACATCCTGTGGTTTAACTCCGTTTCTGAAGGGAAATTCAGAGCAGTGTTCTCATCCATAAACACACTCTGTTTTAATACTAGAAGCAGGCTCTTCTTTCGAGCTTGTCTAATACAACAAGAACCAAGAGCATCCCCAGAAAAAAAGAACTGTGTTTCCTAATAATACGGACCATACGTAGTTCAACTCTGCTTATGTAACTAATACAAACAACAGCTCCACTTACATAAATGATCTTTAGTTAATTGTGAGAATCACGTTGGGTTCGTGAACTGTGTTAAATCATTTGAGCCCAAAATTCTCATGGTTTACCAGAAATGAACTCTTGCTTGGAGGAAGACACAGATCCTGTGGTTTAACTCCGTTTCTGAAGGGAAATTCAGAGCAGTGTTCTCATCCATGAAACACACTGTGTTGTAACGCAAAAAGCAAGGTCTTCTTTCTAACATCTCTAATACAGCAAGAACCATGAGCATGCCCAGAAAAAAAGAACTGTGTTTCCTACTCATACGGACCACATTTAGTTCAACTCTACTTATGAAAATGATACTAACAACAGCTCCACTTACATAAATGCTCTTTAGTTAATAGTGAGAATTGCGTTGGGTTCGTGAACTGTGTAAAATCATTTGAGCCCCAAATTCACTTGGTTTACCAGAATTGAACTCTTGCTTGTAGGAAGACATCTATCCTGGGGTTTAACTCCATTTCTGAAAGGAAATTCAGAGCAGTGTTCTCATCCTTGAAACACACTCTGTTTTAATGCTAGAAGCAAGCTCTTCTTTTGAGCTTGTCTAATACAACAAGAACCATGAGCATGCTCAGAAACAAAGAACTATGTTCCCTACTCATACGGACCATATTTGGTTCAACTCTACTTATGAAAATGATACTAACCACAATTCCACTTACATAAATGATCTTTAGTTAATTGTGAGAATCACGTTGGGTTCGTGAACTGTGTTAAATCATTTGAGCCCAAAATTCTCATGGTTTACCAGAAATGAACTCTTGCTTGTAGGAAGACACAGATCCTGGGCTTTAACTCCGTTTCTGAAGGGAAATTCAGACCAGAGTTCTCATCCATGAGACACACTCTGTTTTAACGCAAGAAGCAAGCTCTTCTTTCCAGATTATAAATTTCAGCAAGAATAATGTGCATGCCCTGTAAAAAAGAAATGTGTTTCTTACTCATATGGACTATATGTATTTCAACTCTGCTTACGAACCTGATATAAACCACAGCTCCTCTTACATAAATGCTCTTTAGTTAATAGTGAGAATCGCGTTGGGTTCGTGAACAGCAAATAATCATTAGAGCCCAAAATTCACTTGGTTTACCAGAAATGAACTCTTGCTTGTAGCAAGACACAGATCCTGGGGTTTAACTCTGTTTCTGAAGGGAAATTCATACCAGAGTTCTCCACCCTGAAACACACTCTGTTTTAAGGCAAGAATCATCCTCTTCTTTCCAGCGTCTCCTAAACAGTAAGTACCATTAGCATGTAAAGAAAAAAAGATCTGTGTTTCCTACTCATACGGACCATATGTAGTTCAAGTCTGCTTAGGAAACTTATACAAACCAAAGCTCCTCTTACATAAATGATCTTTAGTTAATAGTGAGAATCGCATGGGTTTCTGAACTGTGTAAAATCATTTGAGCCCGAAATTCCCTTGGTTTAACAGAAATGAACTCTTGCTTGTAGGAAGACACAGACGATGGGGTTTACCTCCGTTTCTGAAGGCAAATTCAGAGCAGAGTTCTCATCCATGAAACACACTCTCTTTTATTGCAATAAGCAAGCTATTCTTTCCAAAGTCTATAATGCAGCAAGATCCGTGAGCATGCCCTGAAAAAAAGAACTGTGTTTCTCACTGATACAGACCATATGTAGTTCAACTCGCTTATGACACTGATACAAACCACAGCTCCTCTTACATAAATGCTCTTTGGTTAATAGTGAGAATCTCGTTGAGTTCGTGAAGTGCGAAAAATCATGTGAGCCCAAAATAAACTGGGTTTACCATAAATGAACTCTTGCTTGTAGGAAGACACAGATCCTGGGATTTAACTCCATTTCTGAAGGCAAATTCAGACCAGAGTTCTCATCCCTGAAACACACTCTGTTTTAACGCAAATATCAAGCTCTTCTTTCCAGAATCTCCAATACAGCAAGAACAATGAGCATGCCCTGAAAAAAAATAACTGTGTTTCCTACTCATATGGACAATATATAGTTCAACTCTGCTTTGAAACTGATACAAACCACATCTCCTCTTACATAAATGCTCTTTAGTTAAAAGTGATAATCGCGTTGGGTTCGTGAACAGCAAATAATCATTTGAGCCCAAAATTCACTTGGTTTACCAGAAATGAACTCTTGCTTGTAGCAAGACACTGATCCTGGGGTTTAACTCTGTTTCTGAAGGGAAATTCATACCAGAGTTCTCAACCCTGAAACAAACTCTGTTTTAAGGCAAGAAACATCCTCTTCTTTCCAGCGTCTCCAAAACAGTTAGTACCATTAGCATGTCCAGAAAAAAAGATCTGTGTTTCCTACTCATACGGACCATATGTAGTTCAACTCTGCATAGGAAACTGATACAAACCACAGCTCCTCTTACATAAATGCTCTTTAGTTAATAGTGAGAATAGCATTGGGTTTCTGAATTGTGTTAAATCATTTGACCCCAAAATTCACTTGGTTTACAAGAAATGAACTCTTGCTTGTAGGATGACACAGTTCCTGTGGTTTAACTCCCTTTTGAAGGCAAATTCAGACCAGAGTTCTCATCCATTACACACACTCTGTTTTAACGCAAATATGAAGCTCTTCTTTCCAGAATCTCCAATACAGCAAGAAACATGAGCATGCACTGAAAAAAATAACTGTGTTTCCTACTCATACGGACCATATATTGTTCAACTCTGCTTTGAAACTGATACAACCCACATCTCCTCTTACATAAATGCTCTTTAGTTAATAGTGAGAATCACGTTGTGTTCTAGAACTGTGTTAAATCATTTGAGCCCAAAATTCACTGGGTATACCAGAAATGAACTCTTGCTTGTAGGAAGACACAGATCCTGGAGTTTAACTCCGTTTCTGAAGGCAAATTCAGACCAGAGTTCTCATCCCTGAAACACACTCTGTTTTAACGCAAGAATCAAGCTCTTCTTTCCAGCGTCTACAATACAGCAAGAACCATGAGCATGCACAGAAAAAATAACTGTGTTTCCTACTCATACGCACCATATGTAGTTCAAGTCTGCTTATGAAACTGATACAAACCACAGCTCCTCTTACATAAATGCTCTTTGGTTAATAGTGAGAATCGCCTTGGGTTTGCATACAGCGAAAAATCATTTGAGCCCAAAATTCACTGGGTTTACCAGAAATGAACTCCTGTTTATAGGAAGATACAGATCCTGGGGTTTAACTCCATTTCTCAAGGGAAATTCAGACCCAAGTTCTTATCCCTGAAAAACAGTCTGTTTTAAGGCAAGAATCATCCTCTTCTTTCCAGTGTCTCCAAAACAATAAGAACCATCAGAATGTCTAGGAAAAAAGAACTTAACTTTGTTTCCTACTCATACAGACCATATGTAGTTCAACTCTGCTTTTGAAACTGATCCAAACCGCAGCTCTACTTACATAAATGCTCTTTAGTTAATAGTGAGAATTGCATTGGGTTTTTGAACTGTGTAAAATGATTTGAGCATAAAATTCAATTGGTTTACCAGAAATGAACTCTTGCTTGTTTAAGACACAGATCCTGGGCTTTAACTCCGTTTCTGAAGGGAAATTCAGACCAGAGTTCTCATCCATTAGACACACTCTGTTTTAACACAAGAACAAGCTCTTCTTTCCAGATTATAAATTTCAGCAAGAATAATGTGCATGCCCTGTAAAAGAGAAATGTGTTTCTTACTCATACGGACTATATGTATTTCAACTCTGCTTATGAACCTGATATAAACCACAGCTAATCTTACATAAATGCTCTTTAGTTAAAAGTGATAATCGCGTTGGGGTCGTGAACAGCAAATAATCATTTGAGCCCAAAATTCACTTGGTTTACCAGAAATGAACTCTTGCTTGTAGCAAGACACAGATCCTGGGGTTTAACTCTGTTTCTGAAGGGAAATACATACCAGAGTTCTCTACCCTGAAACACACTCTGTTTTAAGGCAAGATACATCCTCTTCTTTCCAGCGTCTCCAAAACAGTAAGTACCATTAGCATGTCCAAAAAAAAGATCTGTGTTTCCTACTCATACGGACCATATGTAGTTCATCTCTGCATAGGAAACTGATACAGAACACAGCTCCTCTTACATAAATGCTCTTTAGTTAATAGTGAGAATCGCGTTGGGTTCTAGAACTGTGTTAAATCATTTGAGCCCAAAATTCACTGGGTTTACCAGAAATGAACTCTTGCTTGTAGGAAGACACAGACGATGGGGTTTAACTCCGTTTCTGAAGGCAAATTCAGAGCAGAGTTCTCATCCATGAAACACACTCTCTTTTATTGCAAGAAGCAAGCTATTCTTTCCAACGTCTATAATACAGCAAGATCCGTGAGCATGCCCTGAAAAAAAGAACTGTGTTTCTCACTGATATGGACCATATGTAGTTCAACTGTGCTTATGACACTGATACAAAACACAGCTCCTCTTACATAAATGCTCTTTGGTTAATAGTGAGAATCGCATTGGGTTTCTGAATTGTGTTAAATCATTTGACCCCAAAATTCACTTGGTTTACCAGAAATGAACTCTTGCTTGTAGGAAGACACAGACCCTGGGGTTTAACTCCGTTTCTGAAGGCAAATTCAGACCAGAGTTCTCATCCATTACACACACTCTGTTTCAAGGCAAATATGAAGCTCTTCTTTCCAGAATCTCCAATACAGCAAGAAACATGAGCATGCCCTGAAAAAAAAATAACTGTGTTTCCCACTCATACGGACCATATATTGTTCAACTCTGCTTTGAAACTGATACAACCCACATCTCCTCTTACATAAATGCTCTTTAGTTAATAGTGAGAATCATGTTGGGTTCTAGAACTGTGTTAAATCATTTGTGCCCAAAATTCACTGGGTTTACCAGAAATGAACTCTTGCTTGTAGGAAGACACAGACGATGGGGTTTAACTCTGTTTCTGAAGGCAAATTCAGAGCAGAGGTCTCATCCATGAAACACACTCTCTTTTATTGCAAGAAGCAAGCTATTCTTTCCAACGTCTATAATACAGCAAGATCCGTGAGCAGGCCCTGAAAAAAAGAACTGTGTTTCTCACTGATACGGACCATATGTAGTTCAACTCTGCTTATGACACTGATACAAAGCACAGCTCCTCTTACATAAATGCTCTTTGGTTAATAGTGAGAATCTCGTTGAGTTCGTGAAGTGCGAAAAATCATGTGAGCCCAAAAATCACTGGGTTTACCAGAAATGAACTCTTGCTTGTAGGAAGACACAGATCCTGGGATTTAACTCCATTTCTGAAGGCAAATTCAGACCAGAGTTCTCATCCCTGAAACACACTCTGTTTTAACGCAAATATCAAGCTCTTCTTTCCAGAATCTCTAATACAGCAAGAAACATGAGCATGCCCTGAAAAAAAATAACTGTGTTTCCTACTCATATGGACCATATATAGTTCAACTCTGCTTGAAACTGATACAAACCACAGCTCCTCTTACATAAATGCTCTTTAGTTAAAAGTGATAATCACGTTGGGTTCGTGAACAGAAAATAATCATTTGAGCCCAAAATTCACTTGGTTTACCAGGAATGAACACTTGCTTGTAGCAAGACACAGATATTGGGATTTAACTCTGTTTCTGAAGGGAAATTCATACCAGAGTTCTCAACCCTGAAACAAACTCTGTTTTAAGGCAAGAATCATCCTCTTCTTTCCAGCGTCTCCAAAACAGTTAGTACCATTAGCAAGTCCCAAAAAAAAGATTTGTGTTTCCTACTCATACGGACCATATGTAGTTCAACTCTGCATAGGAAACTGATACAGACCACAGCTCCTCTTACATAAATGCTCTTTAGTTAATAGTGAGAATCGCATTGGGTTTCTGAATTGTGTTAAATCATTTGACCCCAAAATTCACTTGGTTTACCAGAAATGAACTCTTGCTTGTAGGAAGACACAGTTCCTGGGGTTTAACTCCATTTCTCAAGGGAAATTCAGACCCAAGTTCTTATCCCTGAAAAACACTCTGTTTTGAGGCAAGAATCATCCTCTTCTTTCCATTGTCTCCAAAACAATAAGAACCATCAGCATGTCCAGGAAAAAAGAATTTTGTTTCCTACTCATACGGACCATATGTGGTTCAACTCTGCTTATGAAACTGATCCAAACCACAGCTCCACTTACATAAATGCTCTTTAGTTAATAGTGAGAATTGCATTGGGTTTTTGAACTGTGTAAAATGATTTGACCCCAAAATTCACTTGGTTTACCAGAAATGAACTCCTGCTTGTAGGAAGACACAGACCATGGGCTTTAACTGCGTTTCCGAAGGGAAATTCAGACCAGAGTTCTCATCCATGAAACACACTCTGTTTTAGTGCAAGAAGAAAGCTCTTCTTTCCAACGTCTATAATACAGCAAGATCCGTGAGCAGGCCCTGAAAAAAAGAACTGTGTTTCTACTGATGTGGACCATATGTAGTTCAACTCTGCTTATGAAAGTGATACAAACCACAGCTCCTCTTACATAAATGCTCTTTGGTTAATAGTGAGAATCTCGTTGGGTTCGTGAAATGCGAAAAATCATGTGAGCCCAAAATTCACTGGGTATACCAGAAATGAACTCTTGCTTGTAGGAAGACACAGATCCTGGGGTTTAACTCCATTTCTGAAGGAAAATTCAGACCAGAGTTCTCATCCCTGAAACACATTCTGTTTTAACGCAAATATCAAGCTCTTCTTTCCATAGTCTCCAATACAGCAAGAATCAGGAGCATGCCCTGAAAAAAAGAACTGTGTTTCCTACTCATACTGATCATATGTAGTTCAACTCTGCTTATGAAACTGATACCAACGACAGCTCCTATTACATAAATGCTCCTTAGTTAATAATGAGAATCGCATTGGATTCAGGAATTGCGAAAAATCATTGAGCCTAAAATTTACAGGGTTTACCAGAAATGAACCCTTGCTTGTAGGAAGACACAGATCCTGGGATTTAACTCCATTTCTGAAGGCAAATTCAGACCAGAGTTCTATCCCTGAAACACACTCTGTTTTAACGCAAATATCAAGCTCTTGTTTTCAGAATCTCCAATACAGCAAGAACCATGAGCATGTCCTGAAAAAAATAACTGTGTTTCCTACTCCTCTTACATAAATGCTCTTTACTTAATAGTGAGAATCGCATTGGGTTTCTGAACTGTGTAAAATCATTTGAGCCCAAAAATCACTTGGTGTTCCAGAAATGAACTCTTGCTTGTAGGAAGACACAGACCCTGGGCTTTAACTGCGTTTCCAAAGGGAAATTCACACCAGAGTTCTCATGCATGAAACACACTCTGTTTTAGGGCAAGAAGCAAGCTCTTCTTTCCAACGTCTATAATACAGCAAGATCCGTGAGCATGCCCTGAAAAAAAACTGTGTTACTCACTGATATGGACCATATTTAGTTCAACTCTGCTTATGAAACTGATACAAACCACAGCTCCTCCTACATAAATGCTCTTTGGTTAATAGTGAGAATCTCGTTGGGTTCGTGAAGTGCGAAAAATTATGTGAGCCCAAAATTCACTGGTTTTACCAGAAATGAACTCTTGCTTGTAGGAAGACACAGATCCTGGGATTTAACTCCATTTCTGAAGGCAAATTCAGACCAGAGTTCTATCCCTGAAACACACTCTGTTTTAACGCAAATATCAAGCTCTTCTTTCCAGAATCTCCAATACAGCAAGAACCATGAGCATGCACTGAAAAAAATATTGTGTTTCCTACTCATAAGGACCATATATAGTTTAACTCTGCTTTGAAACTGATACAAACCACATCTCCTCTTACATAAATGCTCTTTAGTTAATAGTGAGAATCATGTTTGGTTCTAGAACTGTGTTAAATCATTTGAGCCCAAAATTCACTGGGTTTACCAGAAATGAAATCTTACGTGTAGGAAGACACAGATCCTGGGTTTTAACTCTGTTTCTGAAGGCAAATTCAGACCAGAGTTCTCATCCCTGAAACACACTCTGTTTTGAAGCAAGAGGCAAGCTCTTCTTCCAACTTCTAAAATATAGCAAGAACCATGAGCATGCCCAGAAAAAAAGAACTGTGTTTCCTACTCATATGGACCATATGTAGTTCAACTCTGCTTTGAAACTGATACAAACCACATCTCCTCTTACATAAATGCTCTTTAGTTAATAGTGATAATCGCGATGGGTTCATGACCTGCAAAAAACCATTTGATCCCACCATTCACTGGGTTTACCAGAAATGAACTCTTGCTTATAGGAAGACACAGATCCAGGGGTTTAACTCAGTTTCTGAAGGCAAATTCAGACTAGAGTTCTCATCCCTGAAACACACTCTATTTTAACGCAAATATCAAGCTCTTCTTTCCATAGTCTCCAATACAGCAAGAATCAGGAGCATACCCTGAAAAAAAGAACTGTGTTTCCTACTCATACTGATCATATGTAGCTCAACTCTGCTTTGAAACTGATACAAACCAAATCTCCTCTTACAGAAATGCTCTTTAGTTAATAGTGAGAATCGCGTTGGGTTCTAGAACTGTGTTAAATCATTTGAGCCCAAAATTTACTGGGTTTACCAGAAATGAACTCTTGCTTGTAGGAAGACAAAGATCCTGGATTTTAACTCTGTTTCTGAAGGCAAATTCAGACCAGAGTTCTCATCCCTGTATCACACTCTGTTTTAACGCAAGAATCAAGCTCTCTTTCCAGCGTCTACAATACATCAAGAACCATGAGCATGCCCAGAAAAAAAGAACTGTGTTTCCTACTCATACGCACCATATGTAGTTCAACTCTGTTTATGAAACTGATACAAACGACAGCTCTTCTTACATGAATGCTCTATAGTTAATAGTGAGAATCTTGTTGGAGTCAGGAATTGCGAAAAATCATTGACTCCAAAATTCACAGGGTTTACCAGAAATGAATTCTTGCATGTAGGAAGACACAGATCCTGGGGTTTAACTCCATTTCTGAAGGGAAATTCAGACCCGAGTTCTTATCCCTGAAAAACACTCTGTTTTAAGGCAAGAATCATTCTCTTCTTTCCAGCGTCTCAGAAACAGTAAGCACCATCCACATGTCCGGAAAAAATGAACTGTGTTTCCTACTCATACGGACAATATGTAGATCAACTCTGCTTTGAAACTGATACAGACGAGTGCTCCTCTTACATAAATGCTCTTTAGTTAATAGTGATAATCGCATTGTGTTCTAGAACTGTGTAAAATCATTTGAGCCCAAAATTCACTGGGTTAACCAGAAATGAACTCTTGCCTGTAAGAAGACACAGATCCTGGGGTTTAACTCAGTTTCTGAAGGCAAATTCAGACCAGAGTTCTCATCCCTGAAACACACTCTGTTTTAACGCAAGAATCAATCTCTCTTTCCAGCGTCTACAATACAGCAAGAACCATGAGCATGCCCAGAAAAAAAGAACTGTGTTTCCTACTCATACGCACCTTATGTAGTTCAACTCTGCTTATGAAACTGATACAAACGACAGCTCTTCTTACATGAATGCTCTATAGTTAATAGTGAGAATCTCGTTGGATTCAGGCATCGCGAAACATCATTGAGCCCAAAATTCACAGGGTTTACCAGAAATGAACTCTTCCATGTAGGAAGACACAGACCCTGGGGTTTAACTCCATTTCTGAAGGGAAATTCAGACCCGAGATCTTATCCCTGAAAAACACTCTGTTTTAAGGCAAGAATCATCCTCTTCTTTCCAGCGTCTCCAAAACAGTAAGAACCATCAGCATGTCCAGAAAAAAAAGAACTTTGTTTCCTACTCATATGGTCCATATGTAGTTCAACTCTTCTTATGAAACTGATACAACCCACAGCTCCACTTACATAAATGCTCTTTAGTTAATAGTGAGAATTGCATTGGGTTTTTGAACTGTGTAAAATGATTTGAGCCCAATATTCACTTGGTTTACCGGAAATGAACTCTTGGTTGTAGGAAGACACAGACCATGGGCTTTAACTGCGTTTCCGAAGGGAAATTCAGACCAGAGTTCTCATCCATGAAACACAAGCTGTTTTAGTGCAAGAAGCAAGCCCTTCTTTCCAACATCTATTATACAGCAAGATCCAAGAGCATGAACTGAAAAAAAGAACTGTGTTTCTCACTGATATGGACCATATGTAGTTCAACTCTGCTTAAAAAACTGATACAACCCACAGCTCCACTTACATAAATGCTCTTTAGTTAATAGTGAGAATTGCATTGGGTTTTTGAACTGTGTAAAATGATTTGACCCCAAAATTCACTTGGTTTACCAGAAATGAACTCTTGCTTGTAGGAAGACACAGACCATGGGCTTTAACTGTGTTTCCGAAGGGAAATTCAGACCAGAGTTCTCATCCATGAAACACACTCTGTTTTAGTGCAAGAAGCAAGCTCTTCTTTCCAACGTCTATAATACAGCATGATCCGTGAGCATGCCCTGAAAAAAAGAACTGTGGTTCTCACTGATATGGACCATAGGTAGTTCAACTCTGCTTAAAAAACTGATACAAACCACAGCTCCGCTTACATAAATGCTCTATAGTTAATAGTGAGAATCTCGTTGGATTCAGGAATTGCGAAAAATCATTGAGCCCAAAATTCACAGGGTTTACCAGAAATGAATTCTTGCATGTAGGAAGACACAGATCCTGGGGTTTAACTCCATTTCTGAAGGGAAATTCAGACCCAAGTTCTCATCCCTGAAAAACACTCTGTTTTAAGGCAAGAATCATTCTCTTCTTTCCAGCGTCTCAGAAACAGTAAGAACCATCAACATGTCCGGAAAAAATGAACTGTGTTTCCTACTCATACGGACAATATGTAGATCAACTCTGCTTTGAAACTGATACAGACGAGTGCTCCTCTTACATAAATGCTCTTTAGTTAATAGTGATAATCGCATTGTGTTCTAGAACTGTGTAAAATCATTTGAGCCCAAAATACACTGGGTTAACCAGAAATGAACTCTTGCTTGTAAGAAGACACAGATCCTGGGGTTTAACTCTGATTCTAAAGTGGAAATTCAGACCAGAGTTCTCATCCCTGAAGCACACTCTCTTTTAACGCAAGAAGCAAGCTCTTCTTTCCAGATTCTAAAATACAGCAAGAATAATGTGCATGCCCTGTGTAAAAGAAATGTGTTTCTTAATCATACGGACCATATGTATTCCAACTCTGCTTATGAACCTGATACAAACCACAGCTCCTCTTACATAAATGGTCTTTGGTTAATAGTGAGAATCGCATTGTGTTCGTGACCTGCAAAAAACCATTTGATCCCACCATTCACTGGGTTTACCAGAAATGAACTCTTGCTTGTAGGAAGACACAGGTCCTGGGGTTGAACTCAGTTTCTGAAGGCAAATTCAGACCAGAGTTCTCATCCCTGAAACACACTCCGTTTTAACGGAAGAATCAAGCTCTTCTTTCCAGCATCTACAATACAGCAAGAACCATGAGCATGCTCAGAAAAAAAGAACTGTATTTCGTACTCATACGCACCATATGCAGTTCAACTCTGCTTATGAAACTGATACAAACGACAGCTCCTCTTACATAAATGCTCTTTAATTAATAGTGAGAATCTCGTTGGATTCAGGCATTGCGAAAAATCATTGAGCCCAAAATTCACAGGGTTTACCAGAAATGAACTCTTGCATGTAGGAAGACACAGATCCTGGGGTTTAACTCCATTTCTGAAGGGAAATTCAGACCAGAGTTCTCATCCCTGAAACACACACTGTTTTAATGAAAGAAGCAAGCTCTTCTGTCCAACGTCTATAATACAGCAAGATCCGGGAGCATGCCCTGAAAAAAAGAACTGTGTTTCTCACTGACACGGACCATATATAGCTCAACTCTGCTTTGAAACTGATACAAACCAAATCTCCTCTTACATAAATGCTCTTTAGTTAATAGTGAGAATCGCGTTGGGTTCTAGAACTGTGTTAAATCATTTGAGCCCAAAATTTACTGGGTTTACCAGAAATGAACTCTTGCTTGTAGGAAGACAAAGATCCTGGATTTTAACTCCGTTTCTGAATGCAAATTCAGACCAGAGTTCTCATCCCTGTATCACACTCTGTTTTAACGCAAGAATCAAGCTCTCTTTCCAGCGTCTACAATACATCAAGAACCATGAGCATGCCCAGAAAAAAAGAACTGTGTTTCCTACTCATACGCACCATATGTAGTTCAACTCTGTTTATGAAACTGATACAAACGACAGCTCTTCTTACATGAATGCTCTATAGTTAATAGTGAGAATCTCGTTGGATTCAGGAATTGCGAAAAATCATTGAGCCCAAAATTCACAGGGTTTACCAGAAATGAATTCTTGCATGTAGGAAGACACAGATCCTGGGGTTTAACTCCATTTCTGAAGGGAAATTCAGACCCGAGTTCTTATCCCTGAAAAACACTCTGTTTTAAGGCAAGAATCATTCTCTTCTTTCCAGCGTCTCAGAAACAGTAAGAACCATCCACATGTCCGGAAAAAATGAACTGTGTTTCCTACTCATACGGACAATATGTAGATCAACTCTGCTTTGAAACTGATACAGACGAGTGCTCCTCTTACATAAATGCTCTTTAGTTAATAGTGATAATCGCATTGTGTTCTAGAACTGTGTAAAATCATTTGAGCCCAAAATTCACTGGGTTAACCAGAAATGAACTCTTGCCTGTAAGAAGACACAGATCCTGGGGTTTAACTCTGTTTCTGAAGGGAAATTCAGACCAGAGTTCTCATCCCTGAAACACACTCTGTTTTAATGCAAGAAGCAAGCTCTTCTTTCCAGCGTCTATAATACAGCAAGATCCGTGAGCAAGCCCTGAAAAAAAGAACTGTGTTTCTCACTGATACGGACCATATGTAGTTCAACTCTGCTTATGAAACTGATACAAACCACAGCTCCTGTTACATAAATGCTCTTTGGTTAATAGTGAGAATCGCGTTGGGTTCGTGAACTGCGAAAAATCATGTGAGACAAAAATTCACTGCGTTTACCAGAAATGCACTCTTGCTTGTAGGAAGACACAGATCCTGGGGTTTAACTGCGTTTCTGAAGGCAAATTCAGAGCAGAGTTCTCAACACTGAAACACACTCTGTTTTAAAGCAAATATCAAGCTCTTCTTTCCATAGTCTCCAATACAGCAAGAATCAGGAGCATGCCCTGAAAAAAAGAACTGTGTTTCCTACTCATACTGATCATATGTAGTTCAACTCTGCTTATGAAACTGATACCAACGACAGCTCCTATTACATAAATGCTCTTTAGTTAATAGTGAGAATCGCATTGGATTCAGGAATTGCGAAAAATCATTGAGCCTAAAATTTACAGGGTTCACCAGAAATGAACTCTTGCATGTAGGAAGACACAGATCCTTGGGTTTAACTCCATTTCTGAAGGGAAATTCAGACACGAGTTCTTATCCCTGAAAAAGACTCTGTTTTAAGGCAAGAATCATCCTCTTCTTTCCAGCATCTCAGAAACAATAAGAACCATCAACATGTCCAGAAAAAAGAACTGTGTTTCCTACTCATATGGACCATATATAGTTCAACTCTTCTTTGAAACTGATACAGACCAGTGCTCCTCTTACATAAATGCTCTTTAGTTAATAGTGATAATCGCGTTGTGTTCTAGAACTGTGTAAAATCATTTGAGACCAAAATTCACTGGGTTTACCAGAAAAGAACTCTTGCTTGTAGGAAGACACAGATGCTGGGGATTAACTCTAATTCTAAAGTGGAAATTCAGACCAGAGTTCTCATCCCTGAAGCACACTCTCTTTTAATGCAAGAAGCAAGCTCTTCTTTCCAGATTCTAAAATGCAGCAAGAACAATGTGCATGCGGTGTATAAAAGAAATGTGTTTCTTACTCATAAGGACCATATGTATTTCAACTCTGCTTATGAACCTGATGCAAACCACAGCTCCTCTTACATAAATGCTCTTTAGTTAAAAATGAGAATCTCGTTGGGTTCATGAACTGCAAATAATCATTTGAGCCAAAATACACTAGGTTTATCAGAAATGAACTATTGCTTGTAGGAAGACACAGTTCCTGGGGTTTAACTCT
Source organism: Onychomys leucogaster (assembly GCA_949786385.1). Taxonomy (NCBI): domain Eukaryota; kingdom Metazoa; phylum Chordata; class Mammalia; order Rodentia; family Cricetidae; genus Onychomys; species Onychomys leucogaster. Next base: position 236,992 of record CATKUP010000351.1, read on the forward strand.
GTTTCTGAAGGGAAATACAGACCAGAGTTCTCATCCATGAAACACACTCTGTTTTAATGCAAGAAGCAAGCTCTTCTTTCCAGCGTCTATAATACACCAAGATCCAAGAGCATGCCCTGAAAAAAAGAACTGTGTTTCTCACTGATACAGACCATATGAAGTTCAAGTATGCTTATGAAACTGATAAAAAGCACAGCTCCTGTTACATAAATGCTCTTTGGTTAATAGTGAGAATCGCGTTGGGTTCGTGAACTGCGAAAAATCATGTGAGCCAAAAATTCACTGGGTTTACCAGAAATGAACTCTTGCTTGTAGGAAGACACAGATCATGGGGTTTAACTGCGTTTCTGAAGGCAAATTCAGAGCAGAGTTCTCCTCATTGAAACACACTCTGTTTTAACTCAAATATCAAGCTCTTCTTTCCAGAGTCTACAATACAGCAAGAACAGTGAGCATGCCCTGAAAAAAAGAACTGTGTTTCCTACTCATACGGACCATATGGAGTTCAACTCTGCTTATGAAAGTGATAAAAACCACAGCTCCTCTTACATAAATGCTCTTTAGTTAACAGTGAGAATCGCGTTGGATTCAGGAATTGCGAAAAATTATTGAGCAAAATTCACAGGCTTTACCAGAAATGAACTCTTGTATGTAGGAAGACACAGATCCTGGGGTTTAACTCCATTACTGAAGGGAAATTCAGACCCGAGTTCTTCTCCCTGAAAATCACTCTGTTTTAAGGCAAGAATCATCCTCTTCTTTCTAGTGTCTCCAAAACAGTAAGAACCATCAGCATGTCCAGAAAAAAAGAACTTTGTTTCCTACTCATATGGACCATATGTAGTTCAACTCTGCTTATGAAACTGATACAACCCACAGCTCCACTTACATAAATGCTCTTTAGTTAATAGTGAGAATTGCATTGGGTTTTTGAACTGTGTAAAATGATTTGAGCCCAATATTCACTTGGTTTACCAGAAATGAACTCTTACTTGTAGGAAGACACAGACCATGGGCTTTAACTGCGTTTCCGAAGGGAAATTCAGACCAGAGTTCTCATCCATGAAACACACTCTGTTTTAGTGCAAGAAGAAAGCTCTTCTTTCCAACGTCTATAATACAGCAAGATCCGTGAGCAGGCCCTGAAAAAAAGAACTGTGTTTCTACTGATGTGGACCATATGTAGTTCAACTCTGCTTATGAAAGTGATACAAACCACAGCTCCTCTTACATAAATGCTCTTTGGTTAATAGTGAGAATCTCGTTGGGTTCGTGAAATGCGAAAAATCATGTGAGCCCAAAATTCACTGGGTATACCAGAAATGAACTCTTGCTTGTAGGAAGACACAGATCCTGGGGTTTAACTCCATTTCTGAAGGAAAATTCAGACCAGAGTTCTCATCCCTGAAACACATTCTGTTTTAACGCAAATATCAAGCTCTTCTTTCCATAGTCTCCAATACAGCAAGAATCAGGAGCATGCCCTGAAAAAAAGAACTGTGTTTCCTACTCATACTGATCATATGTAGTTCAACTCTGCTTATGAAACTGATACCAACGACAGCTCCTATTACATAAATGCTCTTTAGTTAATAGTGAGAATCGCATTGGATTCAGGAATTGCGAAAAATCATTGAGCCTAAAATTTACAGGGTTTACCAGAAATGAACCCTTGCTTGTAGGAAGACACAGATCCTGGGATTTAACTCCATTTCTGAAGGCAAATTCAGACCAGAGTTCTATCCCTGAAACACACTCTGTTTTAACGCAAATATCAAGCTCTTGTTTTCAGAATCTCCAATACAGCAAGAACCATGAGCATGTCCTGAAAAAAATAACTGTGTTTCCTACTCCTCTTACATAAATGCTCTTTACTTAATAGTGAGAATCGCATTGGGTTTCTGAACTGTGTAAAATCATTTGAGCCCAAAAATCACTTGGTGTTCCAGAAATGAACTCTTGCTTGTAGGAAGACACAGACCCTGGGCTTTAACTGCGTTTCCGAAGGGAAATTCACACCAGAGTTCTCATGCATGAAACACACTCTGTTTTAGGGCAAGAAGCAAGCTCTTCTTTCCAACGTCTATAATACAGCAAGATCCGTGAGCATGCCCTGAAAAAAAGAACTGTGTTACTCACTGATATGGACCATATTTAGTTCAACTCTGCTTATGAAACTGATACAAACCACAGCTCCTCCTACATAAATGCTCTTTGGTTAATAGTGAGAATCTCGTTGGGTTCGTGAAGTGCGAAAAATTATGTGAGCCCAAAATTCACTGGTTTTACCAGAAATGAACTCTTGCTTGTAGGAAGACACAGATCCTGGGATTTAACTCCATTTCTGAAGGCAAATTCAGACCAGAGTTCTATCCCTGAAACACACTCTGTTTTAACGCAAATATCAAGCTCTTCTTTCCAGAATCTCCAATACAGCAAGAACCATGAGCATGCACTGAAAAAAATATTGTGTTTCCTACTCATACGGACCATATATAGTTTAACTCTGCTTTGAAACTGATACAAACCACATCTCCTCTTACATAAATGCTCTTTAGTTAATAGTGAGAATCGTGTTTGGTTCTAGAACTGTGTTAAATCATTTGAGCCCAAAATTCACTGGGTTTACCAGAAATGAAATCTTACGTGTAGGAAGACACAGATCCTGGGTTTTAACTCTGTTTCTGAAGGCAAATTCAGACCAGAGTTCTCATCCCTGAAACACACTCTGTTTTAAAGCAAGAGGCAAGCTCTTCTTCCAACTTCTAAAATATAGCAAGAACCATGAGCATGCCCAGAAAAAAAGAACTGTGTTTCCTACTCATATGGACCATATGTAGTTCAACTCTGCTTTGAAACTGATACAAACCACATCTCCTCTTACATAAATGCTCTTTAGTTAATAGTGATAATCGCGATGGGTTCATGACCTGCAAAAAACCATTTGATCCCACCATTCACTGGGTTTACCAGAAATGAACTCTTGCTTGTAGGAAGACAAAGATCCTGGATTTTAACTCCGTTTCTGAAGGCAAATTCAGACCAGAGTTCTCATCCCTGAATCACACTCTGTTTTAACGCAAGAATCAAGCTCTCTTTCCAGCGTCTACAATACAGCAAGAACCATGAGCATGCCCAGAAAAAAAGAACTGTGTTTCCTACTCATACGCACCATATGTAGTTCAACTCTGCTTATGAAACTGATACAAACGACAGCTCTTCTTACATGAATGCTCTATAGTTAATAGTGAGAATCTCGTTGGATTCAGGCATTGCGAAAAATCATTGAGCCCAAAATTCACAGGGTTTACCAGAAATGAACTCTTCCATGTAGGAAGACACAGATCCTGGGGTTTAACTCCATTTCTGAAGGGAAATTCAGACCTTAGATCTTATCCCTGAAAAACACTCTGTTTTAATGCAAGAATCATCCTCTTCTTTCCAGCGTCTCCAAAACAGTAAGAACCATCAGCATGTCCAGAAAAAAAGAACTTTGTTTCCTACTCATATGGTCCATATGTAGTTCAACTCTTCTTATGAAACTGATACAACCCACAGCTCCACTTACATAAATGCTCTTTAGTTAATAGTGAGAATTGCATTGGGTTTTTGAACTGTGTAAAATGATTTCAGCCCAATATTCACTTGGTTTACCAGAAATGAACTCTTGGTTGTAGGAAGACACAGACCATGGGCTTTAACTGCGTTTCCGAAGGGAAATTCAGACCAGAGTTCTCATCCATGAAACACACTCTGTTTTAGTGCAAGAAGCAAGCTCTTCTTTCCAACATCTATTATACAGCAAGATCCAAGAGCATGCCCTGAAAAAATGAACTGTGTTTCTACTGATGTGGACCATATGTAGTTCAACTCTGCTTATGAAAGTGATACAAACCACAGCTCCTCTTACATAAATGCTCTTTGGTTAATAGTGAGAATCTCGTTGGGTTCGTGAAATGCGAAAAATCATGTGAGCCCAAAATTCACTGGGTATACCAGAAATGAACTCTTGCTTGTAGGAAGACACAGATCCTGGGGTTTAACTCCATTTCTGAAGGAAAATTCAGACCAGAGTTCTCATCCCTGAAACACATTCTGTTTTAACGCAAATATCAAGCTCTTCTTTCCATAGTCTCCAATACAGCAAGAATCAGGAGCATGCCCTGAAAAAAAGAACTGTGTTTCCTACTCATACTGATCATATGTAGTTCAACTCTGCTTATGAAACTGATACCAACGACAGCTCCTATTACATAAATGCTCTTTAGTTAATAGTGAGAATCGCATTGGATTCAGGAATTGCGAAAAATCATTGAGCCTAAAATTTACAGGGTTTACCAGAAATGAACCCTTGCTTGTAGGAAGACACAGATCCTGGGATTTAACTCCATTTCTGAAGGCAAATTCAGACCAGAGTTCTATCCCTGAAACACACTCTGTTTTAACGCAAATATCAAGCTCTTGTTTTCAGAATCTCCAATACAGCAAGAACCATGAGCATGTCCTGAAAAAAATAACTGTGTTTCCTACTCCTCTTACATAAATGCTCTTCACTTAATAGTGAGAATCGCATTGGGTTTCTGAACTGTGTAAAATCATTTGAGCCCAAAAATCACTTGGTGTTCCAGAAATGAACTCTTGCTTGTAGGAAGACACAGACCCTGGGCTTTAACTGCGTTTCCGAAGGGAAATTCACACCAGAGTTCTCATGCATGAAACACACTCTGTTTTAGGGCAAGAAGCAAGCTCTTCTTTCCAACGTCTATAATACAGCAAGATCCGTGAGCATGCCCTGAAAAAAAGAACTGTGTTACTCACTGATATGGACCATATTTAGTTCAACTCTGCTTATGAAACTGATACAAACCACAGCTCCTCCTACATAAATGCTCTTTGGTTAATAGTGAGAATCTCGTTGGGTTCGTGAAGTGCGAAAAATTATGTGAGCCCAAAATTCACTGGTTTTACCAGAAATGAACTCTTGCTTGTAGGAAGACACAGATCCTGGGATTTAACTCCATTTCTGAAGGCAAATTCAGACCAGAGTTCTATCCCTGAAACACACTCTGTTTTAACGCAAATATCAAGCTCTTCTTTCCAGAATCTCCAATACAGCAAGAACCATGAGCATGCACTGAAAAAAATATTGTGTTTCCTACTCATACGGACCATATATAGTTTAACTCTGCTTTGAAACTGATACAAACCACATCTCCTCTTACATAAATGCTCTTTAGTTAATAGTGAGAATCGTGTTTGGTTCTAGAACTGTGTTAAATCATTTGAGCCCAAAATTCACTGGGTTTACCAGAAATGAAATCTTACGTGTAGGAAGACACAGATCCTGGGTTTTAACTCTGTTTCTGAAGGCAAATTCAGACCAGAGTTCTCATCCCTGAAACACACTCTGTTTTAAAGCAAGAGGCAAGCTCTTCTTCCAACTTCTAAAATATAGCAAGAACCATGAGCATGCCCAGAAAAAAAGAACTGTGTTTCCTACTCATATGGACCATATGTAGTTCAACTCTGCTTTGAAACTGATACAAACCACATCTCCTCTTACATAAATGCTCTTTAGTTAATAGTGATAATCGCGATGGGTTCATGACCTGCAAAAAACCATTTGATCCCACCATTCACTGGGTTTACCAGAAATGAACTCTTGCTTGTAGGAAGACAAAGATCCTGGATTTTAACTCCGTTTCTGAAGGCAAATTCAGACCAGAGTTCTCATCCCTGAATCACACTCTGTTTTAACGCAAGAATCAAGCTCTCTTTCCAGCGTCTACAATACAGCAAGAACCATGAGCATGCCCAGAAAAAAAGAACTGTGTTTCCTACTCATACGCACCATATGTAGTTCAACTCTGCTTATGAAACTGATACAAACGACAGCTCTTCTTACATGAATGCTCTATAGTTAATAGTGAGAATCTCGTTGGATTCAGGCATTGCGAAAAATCATTGAGCCCAAAATTCACAGGGTTTACCAGAAATGAACTCTTCCATGTAGGAAGACACAGATCCTGGGGTTTAACTCCATTTCTGAAGGGAAATTCAGACCTTAGATCTTATCCCTGAAAAACACTCTGTTTTAATGCAAGAATCATCCTCTTCTTTCCAGCGTCTCCAAAACAGTAAGAACCATCAGCATGTCCAGAAAAAAAGAACTTTGTTTCCTACTCATATGGTCCATATGTAGTTCAACTCTTCTTATGAAACTGATACAACCCACAGCTCCACTTACATAAATGCTCTTTAGTTAATAGTGAGAATTGCATTGGGTTTTTGAACTGTGTAAAATGATTTCAGCCCAATATTCACTTGGTTTACCAGAAATGAACTCTTGGTTGTAGGAAGACACAGACCATGGGCTTTAACTGCGTTTCCGAAGGGAAATTCAGACCAGAGTTCTCATCCATGAAACACACTCTGTTTTAGTGCAAGAAGCAAGCTCTTCTTTCCAACATCTATTATACAGCAAGATCCAAGAGCATGCCCTGAAAAAATGAACTGTGTTTCTACTGATGTGGACCATATGTAGTTCAACTCTGCTTATGAAAGTGATACAAACCACAGCTCCTCTTACATAAATGCTCTTTGGTTAATAGTGAGAATCTCGTTGGGTTCGTGAAATGCGAAAAATCATGTGAGCCCAAAATTCACTGGGTATACCAGAAATGAACTCTTGCTTGTAGGAAGACACAGATCCTGGGGTTTAACTCCATTTCTGAAGGAAAATTCAGACCAGAGTTCTCATCCCTGAAACACATTCTGTTTTAACGCAAATATCAAGCTCTTCTTTCCATAGTCTCCAATACAGCAAGAATCAGGAGCATGCCCTGAAAAAAAGAACTGTGTTTCCTACTCATACTGATCATATGTAGTTCAACTCTGCTTATGAAACTGATACCAACGACAGCTCCTATTACATAAATGCTCTTTAGTTAATAGTGAGAATCGCATTGGATTCAGGAATTGCGAAAAATCATTGAGCCTAAAATTTACAGGGTTTACCAGAAATGAACCCTTGCTTGTAGGAAGACACAGATCCTGGGATTTAACTCCATTTCTGAAGGCAAATTCAGACCAGAGTTCTATCCCTGAAACACACTCTGTTTTAACGCAAATATCAAGCTCTTGTTTTCAGAATCTCCAATACAGCAAGAACCATGAGCATGTCCTGAAAAAAATAACTGTGTTTCCTACTCCTCTTACATAAATGCTCTTTACTTAATAGTGAGAATCGCATTGGGTTTCTGAACTGTGTAAAATCATTTGAGCCCAAAAATCACTTGGTGTTCCAGAAATGAACTCTTGCTTGTAGGAAGACACAGACCCTGGGCTTTAACTGCGTTTCCGAAGGGAAATTCACACCAGAGTTCTCATGCATGAAACACACTCTGTTTTAGGGCAAGAAGCAAGCTCTTCTTTCCAACGTCTATAATACAGCAAGATCCGTGAGCATGCCCTGAAAAAAAGAACTGTGTTACTCACTGATATGGACCATATTTAGTTCAACTCTGCTTATGAAACTGATACAAACCACAGCTCCTCCTACATAAATGCTCTTTGGTTAATAGTGAGAATCTCGTTGGGTTCGTGAAGTGCGAAAAATTATGTGAGCCCAAAATTCACTGGTTTTACCAGAAATGAACTCTTGCTTGTAGGAAGACACAGATCCTGGGATTTAACTCCATTTCTGAAGGCAAATTCAGACCAGAGTTCTATCCCTGAAACACACTCTGTTTTAACGCAAATATCAAGCTCTTCTTTCCAGAATCTCCAATACAGCAAGAACCATGAGCATGCACTGAAAAAAATATTGTGTTTCCTACTCATACGGACCATATATAGTTTAACTCTGCTTTGAAACTGATACAAACCACATCTCCTCTTACATAAATGCTCTTTAGTTAATAGTGAGAATCGTGTTTGGTTCTAGAACTGTGTTAAATCATTTGAGCCCAAAATTCACTGGGTTTACCAGAAATGAAATCTTACGTGTAGGAAGACACAGATCCTGGGTTTTAACTCTGTTTCTGAAGGCAAATTCAGACCAGAGTTCTCATCCCTGAAACACACTCTGTTTTAAAGCAAGAGGCAAGCTCTTCTTCCAACTTCTAAAATATAGCAAGAACCATGAGCATGCCCAGAAAAAAAGAACTGTGTTTCCTACTCATATGGACCATATGTAGTTCAACTCTGCTTTGAAACTGATACAAACCACATCTCCTCTTACATAAATGCTCTTTAGTTAATAGTGATAATCGCGATGGGTTCATGACCTGCAAAAAACCATTTGATCCCACCATTCACTGGGTTTACCAGAAATGAACTCTTGCTTGTAGGAAGACAAAGATCCTGGATTTTAACTCCGTTTCTGAAGGCAAATTCAGACCAGAGTTCTCATCCCTGAATCACACTCTGTTTTAACGCAAGAATCAAGCTCTCTTTCCAGCGTCTACAATACAGCAAGAACCATGAGCATGCCCAGAAAAAAAGAACTGTGTTTCCTACTCATACGCACCATATGTAGTTCAACTCTGCTTATGAAACTGATACAAACGACAGCTCTTCTTACATGAATGCTCTATAGTTAATAGTGAGAATCTCGTTGGATTCAGGCATTGCGAAAAATCATTGAGCCCAAAATTCACAGGGTTTACCAGAAATGAACTCTTCCATGTAGGAAGACACAGATCCTGGGGTTTAACTCCATTTCTGAAGGGAAATTCAGACCTTAGATCTTATCCCTGAAAAACACTCTGTTTTAATGCAAGAATCATCCTCTTCTTTCCAGCGTCTCCAAAACAGTAAGAACCATCAGCATGTCCAGAAAAAAAGAACTTTGTTTCCTACTCATATGGTCCATATGTAGTTCAACTCTTCTTATGAAACTGATACAACCCACAGCTCCACTTACATAAATGCTCTTTAGTTAATAGTGAGAATTGCATTGGGTTTTTGAACTGTGTAAAATGATTTCAGCCCAATATTCACTTGGTTTACCAGAAATGAACTCTTGGTTGTAGGAAGACACAGACCATGGGCTTTAACTGCGTTTCCGAAGGGAAATTCAGACCAGAGTTCTCATCCATGAAACACACTCTGTTTTAGTGCAAGAAGCAAGCTCTTCTTTCCAACATCTATTATACAGCAAGATCCAAGAGCATGCCCTGAAAAAATGAACTGTGTTTCTACTGATGTGGACCATATGTAGTTCAACTCTGCTTATGAAAGTGATACAAACCACAGCTCCTCTTACATAAATGCTCTTTGGTTAATAGTGAGAATCTCGTTGGGTTCGTGAAATGCGAAAAATCATGTGAGCCCAAAATTCACTGGGTATACCAGAAATGAACTCTTGCTTGTAGGAAGACACAGATCCTGGGGTTTAACTCCATTTCTGAAGGAAAATTCAGACCAGAGTTCTCATCCCTGAAACACATTCTGTTTTAACGCAAATATCAAGCTCTTCTTTCCATAGTCTCCAATACAGCAAGAATCAGGAGCATGCCCTGAAAAAAAGAACTGTGTTTCCTACTCATACTGATCATATGTAGTTCAACTCTGCTTATGAAACTGATACCAACGACAGCTCCTATTACATAAATGCTCTTTAGTTAATAGTGAGAATCGCATTGGATTCAGGAATTGCGAAAAATCATTGAGCCTAAAATTTACAGGGTTTACCAGAAATGAACCCTTGCTTGTAGGAAGACACAGATCCTGGGATTTAACTCCATTTCTGAAGGCAAATTCAGACCAGAGTTCTATCCCTGAAACACACTCTGTTTTAACGCAAATATCAAGCTCTTGTTTTCAGAATCTCCAATACAGCAAGAACCATGAGCATGTCCTGAAAAAAATAACTGTGTTTCCTACTCCTCTTACATAAATGCTCTTTACTTAATAGTGAGAATCGCATTGGGTTTCTGAACTGTGTAAAATCATTTGAGCCCAAAAATCACTTGGTGTTCCAGAAATGAACTCTTGCTTGTAGGAAGACACAGACCCTGGGCTTTAACTGCGTTTCCGAAGGGAAATTCACACCAGAGTTCTCATGCATGAAACACACTCTGTTTTAGGGCAAGAAGCAAGCTCTTCTTTCCAACGTCTATAATACAGCAAGATCCGTGAGCATGCCCTGAAAAAAAGAACTGTGTTACTCACTGATATGGACCATATTTAGTTCAACTCTGCTTATGAAACTGATACAAACCACAGCTCCTCCTACATAAATGCTCTTTGGTTAATAGTGAGAATCTCGTTGGGTTCGTGAAGTGCGAAAAATTATGTGAGCCCAAAATTCACTGGTTTTACCAGAAATGAACTCTTGCTTGTAGGAAGACACAGATCCTGGGATTTAACTCCATTTCTGAAGGCAAATTCAGACCAGAGTTCTATCCCTGAAACACACTCTGTTTTAACGCAAATATCAAGCTCTTCTTTCCAGAATCTCCAATACAGCAAGAACCATGAGCATGCACTGAAAAAAATATTGTGTTTCCTACTCATAAGGACCATATATAGTTTAACTCTGCTTTGAAACTGATACAAACCACATCTCCTCTTACATAAATGCTCTTTAGTTAATAGTGAGAATCGTGTTTGGTTCTAGAACTGTGTTAAATCATTTGAGCCCAAAATTCACTGGGTTTACCAGAAATGAAATCTTACGTGTAGGAAGACACAGATCCTGGGTTTTAACTCTGTTTCTGAAGGCAAATTCAGACCAGAGTTCTCATCCCTGAAACACACTCTGTTTTAAAGCAAGAGGCAAGCTCTTCTTCCAACTTCTAAAATATAGCAAGAACCATGAGCATGCCCAGAAAAAAAGAACTGTGTTTCCTACTCATATGGACCATATGTAGTTCAACTCTGCTTTGAAACTGATACAAACCACATCTCCTCTTACATAAATGCTCTTTAGTTAATAGTGATAATCGCGATGGGTTCATGACCTGCAAAAAACCATTTGATCCCACCATTCACTGGGTTTACCAGAAATGAACTCTTGCTTGTAGGAAGACAAAGATCCTGGATTTTAACTCCGTTTCTGAAGGCAAATTCAGACCAGAGTTCTCATCCCTGAATCACACTCTGTTTTAACGCAAGAATCAAGCTCTCTTTCCAGCGTCTACAATACAGCAAGAACCATGAGCATGCCCAGAAAAAAAGAACTGTGTTTCCTACTCATACGCACCATATGTAGTTCAACTCTGCTTATGAAACTGATACAAACGACAGCTCTTCTTACATGAATGCTCTATAGTTAATAGTGAGAATCTCGTTGGATTCAGGCATTGCGAAAAATCATTGAGCCCAAAATTCACAGGGTTTACCAGAAATGAACTCTTCCATGTAGGAAGACACAGATCCTGGGGTTTAACTCCATTTCTGAAGGGAAATTCAGACCTTAGATCTTATCCCTGAAAAACACTCTGTTTTAATGCAAGAATCATCCTCTTCTTTCCAGCGTCTCCAAAACAGTAAGAACCATCAGCATGTCCAGAAAAAAAGAACTTTGTTTCCTACTCATATGGTCCATATGTAGTTCAACTCTTCTTATGAAACTGATACAACCCACAGCTCCACTTACATAAATGCTCTTTAGTTAATAGTGAGAATTGCATTGGGTTTTTGAACTGTGTAAAATGATTTCAGCCCAATATTCACTTGGTTTACCAGAAATGAACTCTTGGTTGTAGGAAGACACAGACCATGGGCTTTAACTGCGTTTCCGAAGGGAAATTCAGACCAGAGTTCTCATCCATGAAACACACTCTGTTTTAGTGCAAGAAGCAAGCTCTTCTTTCCAACATCTATTATACAGCAAGATCCAAGAGCATGCCCTGAAAAAATGAACTGTGTTTCTACTGATGTGGACCATATGTAGTTCAACTCTGCTTATGAAAGTGATACAAACCACAGCTCCTCTTACATAAATGCTCTTTGGTTAATAGTGAGAATCTCGTTGGGTTCGTGAAATGCGAAAAATCATGTGAGCCCAAAATTCACTGGGTATACCAGAAATGAACTCTTGCTTGTAGGAAGACACAGATCCTGGGGTTTAACTCCATTTCTGAAGGAAAATTCAGACCAGAGTTCTCATCCCTGAAACACATTCTGTTTTAACGCAAATATCAAGCTCTTCTTTCCATAGTCTCCAATACAGCAAGAATCAGGAGCATGCCCTGAAAAAAAGAACTGTGTTTCCTACTCATACTGATCATATGTAGTTCAACTCTGCTTATGAAACTGATACCAACGACAGCTCCTATTACATAAATGCTCTTTAGTTAATAGTGAGAATCGCATTGGATTCAGGAATTGCGAAAAATCATTGAGCCTAAAATTTACAGGGTTTACCAGAAATGAACCCTTGCTTGTAGGAAGACACAGATCCTGGGATTTAACTCCATTTCTGAAGGCAAATTCAGACCAGAGTTCTATCCCTGAAACACACTCTGTTTTAACGCAAATATCAAGCTCTTGTTTTCAGAATCTCCAATACAGCAAGAACCATGAGCATGTCCTGAAAAAAATAACTGTGTTTCCTACTCCTCTTACATAAATGCTCTTTACTTAATAGTGAGAATCGCATTGGGTTTCTGAACTGTGTAAAATCATTTGAGCCCAAAAATCACTTGGTGTTCCAGAAATGAACTCTTGCTTGTAGGAAGACACAGACCCTGGGCTTTAACTGCGTTTCCGAAGGGAAATTCACACCAGAGTTCTCATGCATGAAACACACTCTGTTTTAGGGCAAGAAGCAAGCTCTTCTTTCCAACGTCTATAATACAGCAAGATCCGTGAGCATGCCCTGAAAAAAAGAACTGTGTTACTCACTGATATGGACCATATTTAGTTCAACTCTGCTTATGAAACTGATACAAACCACAGCTCCTCCTACATAAATGCTCTTTGGTTAATAGTGAGAATCTCGTTGGGTTCGTGAAGTGCGAAAAATTATGTGAGCCCAAAATTCACTGGTTTTACCAGAAATGAACTCTTGCTTGTAGGAAGACACAGATCCTGGGATTTAACTCCATTTCTGAAGGCAAATTCAGACCAGAGTTCTATCCCTGAAACACACTCTGTTTTAACGCAAATATCAAGCTCTTCTTTCCAGAATCTCCAATACAGCAAGAACCATGAGCATGCACTGAAAAAAATATTGTGTTTCCTACTCATAAGGACCATATATAGTTTAACTCTGCTTTGAAACTGATACAAACCACATCTCCTCTTACATAAATGCTCTTTAGTTAATAGTGAGAATCGTGTTTGGTTCTAGAACTGTGTTAAATCATTTGAGCCCAAAATTCACTGGGTTTACCAGAAATGAAATCTTACGTGTAGGAAGACACAGATCCTGGGTTTTAACTCTGTTTCTGAAGGCAAATTCAGACCAGAGTTCTCATCCCTGAAACACACTCTGTTTTAAAGCAAGAGGCAAGCTCTTCTTCCAACTTCTAAAATATAGCAAGAACCATGAGCATGCCCAGAAAAAAAGAACTGTGTTTCCTACTCATATGGACCATATGTAGTTCAACTCTGCTTTGAAACTGATACAAACCACATCTCCTCTTACATAAATGCTCTTTAGTTAATAGTGATAATCGCGATGGGTTCATGACCTGCAAAAAACCATTTGATCCCACCATTCACTGGGTTTACCAGAAATGAACTCTTGCTTGTAGGAAGACAAAGATCCTGGATTTTAACTCCGTTTCTGAAGGCAAATTCAGACCAGAGTTCTCATCCCTGAATCACACTCTGTTTTAACGCAAGAATCAAGCTCTCTTTCCAGCGTCTACAATACAGCAAGAACCATGAGCATGCCCAGAAAAAAAGAACTGTGTTTCCTACTCATACGCACCATATGTAGTTCAACTCTGCTTATGAAACTGATACAAACGACAGCTCTTCTTACATGAATGCTCTATAGTTAATAGTGAGAATCTCGTTGGATTCAGGCATTGCGAAAAATCATTGAGCCCAAAATTCACAGGGTTTACCAGAAATGAACTCTTCCATGTAGGAAGACACAGATCCTGGGGTTTAACTCCATTTCTGAAGGGAAATTCAGACCTTAGATCTTATCCCTGAAAAACACTCTGTTTTAATGCAAGAATCATCCTCTTCTTTCCAGCGTCTCCAAAACAGTAAGAACCATCAGCATGTCCAGAAAAAAAGAACTTTGTTTCCTACTCATATGGTCCATATGTAGTTCAACTCTTCTTATGAAACTGATACAACCCACAGCTCCACTTACATAAATGCTCTTTAGTTAATAGTGAGAATTGCATTGGGTTTTTGAACTGTGTAAAATGATTTCAGCCCAATATTCACTTGGTTTACCAGAAATGAACTCTTGGTTGTAGGAAGACACAGACCATGGGCTTTAACTGCGTTTCCGAAGGGAAATTCAGACCAGAGTTCTCATCCATGAAACACACTCTGTTTTAGTGCAAGAAGCAAGCTCTTCTTTCCAACATCTATTATACAGCAAGATCCAAGAGCATGCCCTGAAAAAATGAACTGTGTTTCTACTGATGTGGACCATATGTAGTTCAACTCTGCTTATGAAAGTGATACAAACCACAGCTCCTCTTACATAAATGCTCTTTGGTTAATAGTGAGAATCTCGTTGGGTTCGTGAAATGCGAAAAATCATGTGAGCCCAAAATTCACTGGGTATACCAGAAATGAACTCTTGCTTGTAGGAAGACACAGATCCTGGGGTTTAACTCCATTTCTGAAGGAAAATTCAGACCAGAGTTCTCATCCCTGAAACACATTCTGTTTTAACGCAAATATCAAGCTCTTCTTTCCATAGTCTCCAATACAGCAAGAATCAGGAGCATGCCCTGAAAAAAAGAACTGTGTTTCCTACTCATACTGATCATATGTAGTTCAACTCTGCTTATGAAACTGATACCAACGACAGCTCCTATTACATAAATGCTCTTTAGTTAATAGTGAGAATCGCATTGGATTCAGGAATTGCGAAAAATCATTGAGCCTAAAATTTACAGGGTTTACCAGAAATGAACCCTTGCTTGTAGGAAGACACAGATCCTGGGATTTAACTCCATTTCTGAAGGCAAATTCAGACCAGAGTTCTATCCCTGAAACACACTCTGTTTTAACGCAAATATCAAGCTCTTGTTTTCAGAATCTCCAATACAGCAAGAACCATGAGCATGTCCTGAAAAAAATAACTGTGTTTCCTACTCCTCTTACATAAATGCTCTTCACTTAATAGTGAGAATCGCATTGGGTTTCTGAACTGTGTAAAATCATTTGAGCCCAAAAATCACTTGGTGTTCCAGAAATGAACTCTTGCTTGTAGGAAGACACAGACCCTGGGCTTTAACTGCGTTTCCGAAGGGAAATTCACACCAGAGTTCTCATGCATGAAACACACTCTGTTTTAGGGCAAGAAGCAAGCTCTTCTTTCCAACGTCTATAATACAGCAAGATCCGTGAGCATGCCCTGAAAAAAAGAACTGTGTTACTCACTGATATGGACCATATTTAGTTCAACTCTGCTTATGAAACTGATACAAACCACAGCTCCTCCTACATAAATGCTCTTTGGTTAATAGTGAGAATCTCGTTGGGTTCGTGAAGTGCGAAAAATTATGTGAGCCCAAAATTCACTGGTTTTACCAGAAATGAACTCTTGCTTGTAGGAAGACACAGATCCTGGGATTTAACTCCATTTCTGAAGGCAAATTCAGACCAGAGTTCTATCCCTGAAACACACTCTGTTTTAACGCAAATATCAAGCTCTTCTTTCCAGAATCTCCAATACAGCAAGAACCA
This sequence comes from Onychomys leucogaster, assembly GCA_949786385.1. Taxonomy (NCBI): domain Eukaryota; kingdom Metazoa; phylum Chordata; class Mammalia; order Rodentia; family Cricetidae; genus Onychomys; species Onychomys leucogaster. Next base: position 252,832 of record CATKUP010000351.1, read on the forward strand.
TGAGCATGCACTGAAAAAAATATTGTGTTTCCTACTCATAAGGACCATATATAGTTTAACTCTGCTTTGAAACTGATACAAACCACATCTCCTCTTACATAAATGCTCTTTAGTTAATAGTGAGAATCGTGTTTGGTTCTAGAACTGTGTTAAATCATTTGAGCCCAAAATTCACTGGGTTTACCAGAAATGAAATCTTACGTGTAGGAAGACACAGATCCTGGGTTTTAACTCTGTTTCTGAAGGCAAATTCAGACCAGAGTTCTCATCCCTGAAACACACTCTGTTTTAAAGCAAGAGGCAAGCTCTTCTTCCAACTTCTAAAATATATCAAGAACCATGAGCATGCCCAGAAAAAAAGAACTGTGTTTCCTACTCATATGGACCATATGTAGTTCAACTCTGCTTTGAAACTGATACAAACCACATCTCCTCTTACATAAATGCTCTTTAGTTAATAGTGATAATCGCGATGGGTTCATGACCTGCAAAAAACCATCTGATCCCACCATTCACTGGGTTTACCAGAAATGAACTCTTGCTTGTAGGAAGACACAGATCCAGGGGTTTAACTCAGTTTCTGAAGGCAAATTCAGACTAGAGTTCTCATCCCTGAAACACACTCTGTTTTAACGCAAATATCAAGCTCTTCTTTCCATAGTCTCCAATACAGCAAGAATCAGGAGCATACCCTGAAAAAAAGAACTGTGTTTCCTACTCATACGGACCATATGTAGTTCAACTCTGCTTATGAAACTGATACCAACGACACCTCCTTTTACATAAAGGCTCTTTAGTTAATAGTGAGAATCGCGTTGGACTCAGGAATTGTGAAAAATCATTGAGCCCAACATTCACAGGGTTTACCAGAAATGAACTCTTGCACGTAGGAAGACACAGATCCTCAGGTTTAACTCCATTTCTGAAGGGAAATTCAAACCCGAGTTCTTATCCCTGAAAAACACTCTGTTTTAAGGCAAGAATCATCCTCTTCTTTCCAGCGTCTCTAAAACAGTAAGAACCATCAGCATGTCCAGAAAACAAGAACTGTGTTTCCTACTCATACGGACCATATGTAGTTCAACTCTTCTTTGAAACTGATACAGACCAGTGCTCCTCTTATATAAATGCTCTTTAGTTAATAGTGATAATCGCGTTGTGTTCTAGAAATGTGTAAAATCATTTGAGCCAAAATTCACTGGGTTTACCAGAAATGAACTCTTGCTTGTAGGAAGACACAGATCCTGGGGATTAACTCCGATTCTAAAGTTGAAATTCAGACCAGATTTCTCATCCCTGAAGCACACTCTCTTTTAACGCAAGAAGCAAGCTCTTCTTTCCACATTCTAAAATACAGCAAGAATAAATTGCATGCCCTGTAAAAAAGAAATGTGTTTCATACTCAGATGGACCATATGTTTTTCAACTCTGCTTATGAACCTGATACAAACCACAGCTCATCTTACATAAATGCTCTTTAGTTAAAAGTGAGATTTGCCTTGGGTTCGTGAACAGCAAATAATCATTTGAGCCCAAAATTCACTTGGTTTACCAGAAATGAACTCTTGCTTGTAGGAAGACACAGATCCTGGGGTTTAACTCTGTTTCTGAAGAGAAATTCATACCAGAGTTCTCATCCCTGAAACTCACTCTGTTTTAAGGCAAGAATCATCCTCTTCTTTCCAGCGTCTCAAAACAGTAAGTACCATTAGCATGTCCAGAAAAAAAGATCTGTGTTTCCTACTCATAAGGACCATATGTAGTTCAACTCTGCTCATGAAACTGATACAAACCATAGCTCCTCTTACATAAATGCTCTTTAGTTATTAGTGAGAATCGCGTTGGGTTCATGAACTGGGAAAAATCATTTAAGCCCAAAATTCACTGGGTTTATCAGAAATGAACTCTTGCTTGTAGGAAGACACAGATCCTGGAGTTTAACTCCGTTTCTGAAGGCAAATTCAGACCAGAGTTCTCATCCCCCTAACACACTCTGTTTTAACGCAAGAATGAAGCTCTTCTTTCCAGCGTATACAATACAGCAAGAACCATGAGCATGCCTAGAAAAAAAGAACTGTGTTTCCTACTCATACGCACCATATGTAGTTCAACTCTGCTTATGAAACTGATACAAATGACAGCTCTTCTTACATGAATGCTCTATAGTTAATAGTGAGAATCTCGTTGGATTCAGGCATTGCGAAAAATCATTGAGCACAAAATTCACAGGGTTTACCAGAAATGAACTCTTCCATGTAGGAAGACACAGATCCTGGGGTTTAACTCCATTTCTGAAGGGAAATTCAGACCTTAGATCTTATCCCTGAAAAACACTCTGTTTTAAGGCAAGAATCATCCTCTTCTTTCCAGCGTCTCCAAAACAGTAAGAACCATCAGCATGTCCAGAAAAAAAGAACTTTGTTTCCTACTCATATGGTCCATATGTAGTTCAACTCTTCTTATGAAACTGATACAACCCACAGCTCCACTTACATAAATGCTCTTTAGTTAATAGTGAGAATTGCATTGGGTTTTTGAACTGTGTAAAATGATTTGAGCCCAATATTCACTTGGTTTACCAGAAATGAACTCTTGGTTGTAGGAAGACACAGACCATGGGCTTTAACTGCGTTTCCGAAGGGAAATTCAGACCAGAGTTCTCATCCATGAAACACACTCTGTTTTAGTGCAAGAAGCAAGCTCTTCTTTCCAACATCTATTATACAGCAAGATCCAAGAGCATGCCCTGAAAAAAAGAACTGTGTTTCTCACTGATATGGACCATATGTAGTTCAACTCTGCTTAAAAAACTGATACAACCCACAGCTCCACTTACATAAATGCTCTTTAGTTAATAGTGAGAATTGCATTGGGTTTTTGAACTGTGTAAAATGATTTGACCCCAAAATTCACTTGGTTTACCAGAAATGAACTCTTGCTTGTAGGAAGACACAGACCATGGGCTTTAACTGCGTTTCCGAAGGGAAATTCAGACCAGAGTTCTCATCCATGAAACACACTCTGTTTTAGTGCAAGAAGCAAGCTCTTCTTTCCAACGTCTATAATACAGCAAGATCCGTGAGCATGCCCTGAAAAAAAGAACTGTGGTTCTCACTGATATGGACCATAGGTAGTTCAACTCTCCTTAAAAAACTGATACAAACCACAGCTCCTCTTACATAAATGCTCTATAGTTAATAGTGAGAATCTCGTTGGATTCAGGAATTGCGAAAAATCATTGAGCCCAAAATTCACAGGGTTTACCAGAAATGAATTCTTGCATGTAGGAAGACACAGATCCTGGGGTTTAACTCCATTTCTGAAGGGAAATTCAGACCCGAGTTCTCATCCCTGAAAAACACTCTGTTTTAAGGCAAGAATCATTCTCTTCTTTCCAGCGTCTCAGAAACAGTAAGAACCATCAACATGTCCGGAAAAAATGAACTGTGTTTCCTACTCATACGGACAATATGTAGATCAACTCTGCTTTGAAACTGATACAGACGAGTGCTCCTCTTACATAAATGCTCTTTAGTTAATAGTGATAATCGCATTGTATTCTAGAACTGTGTAAAATCATTTGAGCCCAAAATTCACTGGGTTAACCAGAAATGAACTCTTGCTTGTAAGAAGACACAGATCCTGGGGTTTAACTCTGATTCTAAAGTGGAAATTCAGACCAGAGTTCTCATCCCTGAAGCACACTCTCTTTTAACCCAAGAAGCAAGCTCTTCTTTCCAGATTCTAAAATACAGCAAGAATAATGTGCATGCCCTGTGTAAAAGAAATGTGTTTCTTAATCATACGGACCATATGTATTTCAACTCTGCTTATGAACCTGATACAAACCACAGCTCCTCTTACATAAATGGTCTTTGGTTAATAGTGAGAATCGCATTGGGTGCGTGACCTGCAAAAAACCATTTGATCCCACCATTCACTGGGTTTACCAGAAATGAACTCTTGCTTGTAGGAAGACACAGATCCTGGGGTTGAACTCAGTTTCTGAAGGCAAATTCAGACCAGAGTTCTCATCCCTGAAACACACTCCGTTTTAACGGAAGAATCAAGCTCTTCTTTCCAGCATCTACAATACAGCAAGAACCATGAGCATGCTCCGAAAAAAAGAACTGTATTTCGTACTCATACGCACCATATGCAGTTCAACTCTGCTTATGAAACTGATACAAACGACAGCTCCTCTTACATAAATGCTCTTTAGTTAATAGTGAGAATCTCGTTGGATTCAGGCATTGCGAAAAATCATTGAGCCCAAAATTCACAGGGTTTACCAGAAATGAACTCTTGCATGTAGGAAGACACAGATCCTGGGGTTTAACTCCATTTCTGAAGGGAAATTCAGACCAGAGTTCTCATCCCTGAAACACACACTGTTTTAATGAAAGAAGCAAGCTCTTCTGTCCAACGTCTATAATACAGCAAGATCCGGGAGCATGCCCTGAAAAAAAGAACTGTGTTTCTCACTGATACGGACCATATATAGCTCAACTCTGCTTTGAAACTGATACAAACCAAATCTCCTCTTACAGAAATGCTCTTTAGTTAATAGTGAGAATCGCGATGGGTTCTAGAACTGTGTTAAATCATTTGAGCCCAAAATTTACTGGGTTTACCAGAAATGAACTCTTGCTTGTAGGAAGACAAAGATCCTGGATTTTAACTCCGTTTCTGAAGGCAAATTCAGACCAGAGTTCTCATCCCTGTATCACACTCTGTTTTAACGCAAGAATCAAGCTCTCTTTCTAGCGTCTACAATACATCAAGAACCATGAGCATGCCCAGAAAAAAAGAACTGTGTTTCCTACTCATACGCACCATATGTAGTTCAACTCTGTTTATGAAACTGATACAAACGACAGCTATTCTTACATGAATGCCCTATAGTTAATAGTGAGAATCTCGTTGGATTCAGGAATTGCGAAAAATCATTGACTCCAAAATTCACAGGGTTTACCAGAAATGAATTCTTGCATGTAGGAAGACACAGATCCTGGGGTTTAACTCCATTTCTGAAGGGAAATTCAGACCCGAGTTCTTATCCCTGAAAAACACTCTGTTTTAAGGCAAGAATCATTCTCTTCTTTCCAGCGTCTCAGAAACAGTAAGAACCATCCACATGTCCGGAAAAAATGAACTGTGTTTCCTACTCATACGGACAATATGTAGATCAACTCTGCTTTGAAACTGATACAGACGAGTGCTCCTCTTACATAAATGCTCTTTAGTTAATAGTGATAATCGCATTGTGATCTAGAACTGTGTAAAATCATTTGAGCCCAAAATTCACTGGGTTAACCAGAAATGAACTCTTGCCTGTAAGAAGACACAGATCCTGGGGTTTAACTCAGTTTCTGAAGGCAAATTCAGACCAGAGTTCTCATCCCTGAAACACACTCCGTTTTAACGGAAGAATCAAGCTCTTCTTTCCAGCATCTACAATACAGCAAGAACCATGAGCATGCTCCGAAAAAAAGAACTGTATTTCGTACTCATACGCACCATATGCAGTTCAACTCTGCTTATGAAACTGATACAAACGACAGCTCCTCTTACATAAATGCTCTTTAGTTAATAGTGAGAATCTCGTTGGATTCAGGCATTGCGAAAAATCATTGAGCCCAAAATTCACAGGGTTTACCAGAAATGAACTCTTGCATGTAGGAAGACACAGATCCTGGGGTTTAACTCCATTTCTGAAGGGAAATTCAGACCAGAGTTCTCATCCCTGAAACACACACTGTTTTAATGAAAGAAGCAAGCTCTTCTGTCCAACGTCTATAATACAGCAAGATCCGGGAGCATGCCCTGAAAAAAAGAACTGTGTTTCTCACTGATACGGACCATATATAGCTCAACTCTGCTTTGAAACTGATACAATCCAAATCTCCTCTTACAGAAATTCTCTTTAGTTAATAGTGAGAATCGCGTTGGGTTCTAGAACTGTGTTAAATCATTTGAGCCCAAAATTTACTGGGTTTACCAGAAATGAACTCTTGCTTGTAGGAAGACAAAGATCCTGGATTTTAACTCCGTTTCTGAAGGCAAATTCAGACCAGAGTTCTCATCCCTGTATCACACTCTGTTTTAACGCAAGAATCAAGCTCTCTTTCCAGCGTCTACAATACAGCAAGAACCATGAGCATGCCCAGAAAAAAAGAAATGTGCTTCCTACTCATACGCACCATATGTAGTTCAACTCTGTTTATGAAACTGATACAAACGACAGCTCTTCTTACATGAATGCTCAATAGTTAATAGTGAGAATCTCGATGGATTCAGGAATTGCGAAATATCATTGAGTCCAAAATTCACAGGGTTTACCAGAAATGAATTCTTGCATGTAGGAAGACACAGATCCTGGGGTTTAACTCCATTTCTGAAGGGAAATTCAGACCCGAGTTCTCATCCCTGAAAAACACTCTGTTTTAAGGCAAGAATCATTCTCTTCTTTCCAGCGTCTCAGAAACAGTAAGAACCATCAACATGTCCGGAAAAAATGAACTGTGTTTCCTACTCATACGGACAATATGTAAATCAACTCTGCTTTGAAACTGATACAGACGAGTGCTCCTCTTACATAAATGCTCTTTAGTTAATAGTGATAATCGCATTGTGTTCTAGAACTGTGTAAAATCATTTGAGCCCAAAATTCACTGGGTTAACCAGAAATGAACTCTTGCTTGTAAGAAGACACAGATCCTGGGGTTTAACTCTGATTCTAAAGTGGAAATTCAGACCAGAGTTCTCATCCCTGAAGCACACTCTCTTTTAACCCAAGAAGCAAGCTCTTCTTTCCAGATTCTAAAATACAGCAAGAATAATGTGCATGCCCTGTGTAAAAGAAATGTGTTCTTAATCATACGGACCATATGTATTTCAACTCTGCTTATGAACCTGATACAAACCACAGCTCCTCTTACATAAATGGTCTTTGGTTAATAGTGAGAATCGCATTGGGTTCGTGACCTGCAAAAAACCATTTGATCCCACCATTCACTGGGTTTACCAGAAATGAACTCTTGCTTGTAGGAAGACACAGATCCTGGGGTTGAACTCAGTTTCTGAAGGCAAATTCAGACCAGAGTTCTCATCCCTGAAACACACTCCGTTTTAACGGAAGAATCAAGCTCTTCTTTCCAGCATCTACAATACAGCAAGAACCATGAGCATGCTCCGAAAAAAAGAACTGTATTTCGTACTCATACGCACCATATGCAGTTCAACTCTGCTTATGAAACTGATACAAACGACAGCTCCTCTTACATAAATGCTCTTTAGTTAATAGTGAGAATCTCGTTGGATTCAGGCATTGCGAAAAATCATTGAGCCCAAAATTCACAGGGTTTACCAGAAATGAACTCTTGCATGTAGGAAGACACAGATCCTGGGGTTTAACTCCATTTCTGAAGGGAAATTCAGACCAGAGTTCTCATCCCTGAAACACACACTGTTTTAATGAAAGAAGCAAGCTCTTCTGTCCAACGTCTATAATACAGCAAGATCCGGGAGCATGCCCTGAAAAAAAGAACTGTGTTTCTCACTGATACGGACCATATATAGCTCAACTCTGCTTTGAAACTGATACAAACCAAATCTCCTCTTACAGAAATGCTCTTTAGTTAATAGTGAGAATCGCGTTGGGTTCTAGAACTGTGTTAAATCATTTGAGCCCAAAATTTACTGGGTTTACCAGAAATGAACTCTTGCTTGTAGGAAGACAAAGATCCTGGATTTTAACTCCGTTTCTGAAGGCAAATTCAGACCAGAGTTCTCATCCCTGTATCACACTCTGTTTTAACGCAAGAATCAAGCTCTCTTTCCAGCGTCTACAATACATCAAGAACCATGAGCATGCCCAGAAAAAAAGAACTGTGTTTCCTACTCATATGCCCCATATGTAGTTCAACTCTGTTTATGAAACTGATACAAACGACAGCTCTTCTTACATGAATGCTCTATAGTTAATAGTGAGAATCTCGTTGGATTCAGGAATTGCGAAAAATCATTGACTCCAAAATTCACAGGGTTTACCAGAAATGAATTCTTGCATGTAGGAAGACACAGATCCTGGGGTTTAACTCCATTTCTGAAGGGAAATTCAGACCCGAGTTCTTATCCCTGAAAAACACTCTGTTTTAAGGCAAGAATCATTCTCTTCTTTCTAGGGTCTCAGAAACAGTAAGAACCATCCACATGTCCGGAAAAAATGAACTGTGTTTCCTACCCATACGGACAATATGTAGATCAACTCTGCTTTGAAACTGTTACAGACGAGTGCTCCTCTTACATAAATGCTCTTTAGTTAATAGTGATAATCGCATTGTGTTCTAGAACTGTGTAAAATCATTTGAGCCCAAAATTCACTGGGTTAACCAGAAATGAACTCTTGCCTGTAAGAAGACACAGATCCTGGGGTTTAACTCAGTTTCTGAAGGCAAATTCAGACCAGAGTTCTCATCCCTGAAACACACTCTGTTTTAACGCAAGAATCAATCTCTCTTTCCAGCGTCTACAATACAGCAAGAACCATGAGCATGCCCAGAAAAAAAGAACTGTGTTTCCTACTCATACGCACCTTATGTAGTTCAACTCTGCTTATGAAACTGATACAAACGCCAGCTCTTCTTACATGAATGCTCTATAGTTAATAGTGAGAATCTCTTTGGATTCAGGCATCGCGAAACATCATTGAGCCCAAAATTCACAGGGTTTACCAGAAATGAACTCTTCCATGTAGGAAGACACAGACCCTGGGGTTTAACTCCATTTCTGAAGGGAAATTCAGACCCGAGATCTTATCCCTGAAAAACACTCTGTTTTAAGGCAAGAATCATCCTCTTCTTTCCAGCGTCTCCAAAACAGTAAGAACCATCAGCATGTCCAGAAAAAAAAGAACTTTGTTTCCTACTCATATGGTCCATATGTAGTTCAACTCTTCTTATGAAACTGATCCAACCCACAGCTCCACTTACATAAATGCTCTTTAGTTAATAGTGAGAATTGCATTGGGTTTTTGAATTGTGTAAAATGATTTGAGCCCAATATTCACTTGGTTTACCAGAAATGAACTCTTGGTTGTAGGAAGACACAGACCATGGGCTTTAACTGCGTTTCCGAAGGGAAATTCAGACCAGAGTTCTCATCCATGAAACACAAGCTGTTTTAGTGCAAGAAGCAAGCTCTTCTTTCCAACATCTATTATACAGCAAGATCCAAGAGCATGAACTGAAAAAAAGAACTGTGTTTCTCACTGATATGGACCATATGTAGTTCAACTCTGCTTAAAAAACTGATACAACCCACAGCTCCACTTACATAAATGCTCTTTAGTTAATAGTGAGAATTGCATTGGGTTTTTGAACTGTGTAAAATGATTTGACCCCAAAATTCACTTGGTTTACCAGAAATGAACTCATGCTTGTAGGAAGACACAGACCATGGGCTTTAACTGTGTTTCCGAAGGGAAATTCAGACCAGAGTTCTCATCCATGAAACACACTCTGTTTTAGTGCAAGAAGCAAGCTCTTCTTTCCAACGTCTATAATACAGCATGATCCGTGACCATGCCCTGAAAAAAAGAACTGTGGTTCTCACTGATATGGACCATAGGTAGTTCAACTCTGCTTAAAAAACTGATACAAACCACAGCTCCTCTTACATAAATGCTCTATAGTTAATAGTGAGAATCTCGTTGGATTCAGGAATTGCGAAAAATCATTGAGCCCAAAATTCACAGGGTTTACCAGAAATGAATTCTTGCATGTAGAAAGACACAGATCCTGGGGTTTAACTCCATTTCTGAAGGGAAATTCAGACCCGAGTTCTCATCCCTGAAAAACACTCTGTTTTAAGGCAAGAATCATTCTCTTCTTTCCAGCGTCTCAGAAACAGTAAGAACCATCAACATGTCCGGAAAAAATGAACTGTGTTTCCTACTCATACGGACAATATGTAGATCAACTCTGCTTTGAAACTGATACAGACGAGTGCTCCTCTTACATAAATGCTCTTTAGTTAATAGTGATAATCGCATTGTGTTCTAGAACTGTGTAAAATCATTTGAGCCCAAAATTCACTGGGTTAACCAGAAATGAACTCTTGCTTGTAAGAAGACACAGATCCTGGGGTTTAACTCTGATTCTAAAGTGGAAATTCAGACCAGAGTTCTCATCCCTGAAGCACACTCTCTTTTAACGCAAGAAGCAAGCTCTTCTTTCCAGATTCTAAAATACAGCAAGAATAATGTGCATGCCCTGTGTAAAAGAAATGTGTTTCTTAATCATACGGACCATATGTATTTCAACTCTGCTTATGAACCTGATACAAACCACAGCTCCTCTTACATAAATGGTCTTTGGTTAATAGTGAGAATCGCATTGGGTTCGTGACCTGCAAAAAACCATTTGATCCCACCATTCACTGGGTTTACCAGAAATGAACTCTTGCTTGTAGGAAGACACAGATCCTGGGGTTGAACTCAGTTTCTGAAGGCAAATTCAGACCAGAGTTCTCATCCCTGAAACACACTCCGTTTTAACGGAAGAATCAAGCTCTTCTTTCCAGCATCTACAATACAGCAAGAACCATGAGCATGCTCCGAAAAAAAGAACTGTATTTCGTACTCATACGCACCATATGCAGTTCAACTCTGCTTATGAAACTGATACAAACGACAGCTCCTCTTACATAAATGCTCTTTAGTTAATAGTGAGAATCTCATTGGATTCAGGCATTGCGAAAAATCATTGAGCCCAAAATTCACAGGGTTTACCAGAAATGAACTCTTGCATGTAGGAAGACACAGATCCTGGGGTTTAACTCCATTTCTGAAGGGAAATTCAGACCAGAGTTCTCATCCCTGAAACACACACTGTTTTAATGAAAGAAGCAAGCTCTTCTGTCCAACGTCTATAATACAGCAAGATCCGGGAGCATGCCCTGAAAAAAAGAACTGTGTTTCTCACTGATACGGACCATATATAGCTCAACTCTGCTTTGAAACTGATACAAACCAAATCTCCTCTTACAGAAATGCTCTTTAGTTAATAGTGAGAATCGCGTTGGGTTCTAGAACTGTGTTAAATCATTTGAGCCCAAAATTTACTGGGTTTACCAGAAATGAACTCTTGCTTGTAGGAAGACAAAGATCCTGGATTTTAACTCCGTTTCTGAAGGCAAATTCAGACCAGAGTTCTCATCCCTGTATCACACTCTGTTTTAACGCAAGAATCAAGCTCTCTTTCCAGCGTCTACAATACAGCAAGAACCATGAGCATGCCCAGAAAAAAAGAAATGTGCTTCCTACTCATACGCACCATATGTAGTTCAACTCTGTTTATGAAACTGATACAAACGACAGCTCTTCTTACATGAATGCTCTATAGTTAATAGTGAGAATCTCGTTGGATTCAGGAATTGCGAAAAATCATTGAGCCCAAAATTCACAGGGTTTACCAGAAATGAATTCTTGCATGTAGGAAGACACAGATCCTGGGGTTTAACTCCATTTCTGAAGGGAAATTCAGACCCGAGTTCTCATCCCTGAAAAACACTCTGTTTTAAGGCAAGAATCATTCTCTTCTTTCCAGCGTCTCAGAAACAGTAAGAACCATCAACAAGTCCGGAAAAAATGAACTGTGTTTCCTACTCATACGGACAATATGTAAATCAACTCTGCTTTGAAACTGATACAGACGAGTGCTCCTCTTACATAAATGCTCTTTAGTTAATAGTGATAATCGCATTGTGTTCTAGAACTGTGTAAAATCATTTGAGCCCAAAATTCACTGGGTTAACCAGAAATGAACTCTTGCTTGTAAGAAGACACAGATCCTGGGGTTTAACTCTGATTCTAAAGTGGAAATTCAGACCAGAGTTCTCATCCCTGAAGCACACTCTCTTTTAACCCAAGAAGCAAGCTCTTCTTTCCAGATTCTAAAATACAGCAAGAATAATGTGCATGCCCTGTGTCAAAGAAATGTGTTTCTTAATCATACGGACCATATGTATTTCAACTCTGCTTATGAACCTGATACAAACCACAGCTCCTCTTACATAAATGGTCTTTGGTTAATAGTGAGAATCGCATTGGGTTCGTGACCTGCAAAAAACCATTTGATCCCACCATTCACTGGGTTTACCAGAAATGAACTCTTGCTTGTAGGAAGACACAGATCCTGGGGTTGAACTCAGTTTCTGAAGGCAAATTCAGACCAGAGTTCTCATCCCTGAAACACACTCCGTTTTAACGGAAGAATCAAGCTCTTCTTTCCAGCATCTACAATACAGCAAGAACCATGAGCATGCTCCGAAAAAAAGAACTGTATTTCGTACTCATACGCACCATATGCAGTTCAACTCTGCTTATGAAACTGATACAAACGACAGCTCCTCTTACATAAATGCTCTTTAGTTAATAGTGAGAATCTCATTGGATTCAGGCATTGCGAAAAATCATTGAGCCCAAAATTCACAGGGTTTACCAGAAATGAACTCTTGCATGTAGGAAGACACAGATCCTGGGGTTTAACTCCATTTCTGAAGGGAAATTCAGACCAGAGTTCTCATCCCTGAAACACACACTGTTTTAATGAAAGAAGCAAGCTCTTCTGTCCAACGTCTATAATACAGCAAGATCCGGGAGCATGCCCTGAAAAAAAGAACTGTGTTTCTCACTGATACGGACCATATATAGCTCAACTCTGCTTTGAAACTGATACAAACCAAATCTCCTCTTACAGAAATGCTCTTTAGTTAATAGTGAGAATCGCGTTGGGTTCTAGAACTGTGTTAAATCATTTGAGCCCAAAATTTACTGGGTTTACCAGAAATGAACTCTTGCTTGTAGGAAGACAAAGATCCTGGATTTTAACTCCGTTTCTGAAGGCAAATTCAGACCAGAGTTCTCATCCCTGTATCACACTCTGTTTTAACGCAAGAATCAAGCTCTCTTTCCAGCGTCTACAATACAGCAAGAACCATGAGCATGCCCAGAAAAAAAGAAATGTGCTTCCTACTCATACGCACCGTATGTAGTTCAACTCTGTTTATGAAACTGATACAAACGACAGCTCTTCTTACATGAATGCTCTATAGTTAATAGTGAGAATCTCGTTGGATTCAGGAATTGTGAAAAATCATTGAGCCCAAAATTCACAGGGTTTACCAGAAATGAATTCTTGCATGTAGGAAGACACAGATCCTGGGGTTTAACTCCATTTCTGAAGGGAAATTCAGACCCGAGTTCTCATCCCTGAAAAACACTCTGTTTTAAGGCAAGAATCATTCTCTTCTTTCCAGCGTCTCAGAAACAGTAAGAACCATCAACAAGTCCGGAAAAAATGAACTGTGTTTCCTACTCATACGGACAATATGTAAATCAACTCTGCTTTGAAACTGATACAGACGAGTGCTCCTCTTACATAAATGCTCTTTAGTTAATAGTGATAATCGCATTGTGTTCTAGAACTGTGTAAAATCATTTGAGCCCAAAATTCACTGGGTTAACCAGAAATGAACTCTTGCTTGTAAGAAGACACAGATCCTGGGGTTTAACTCTGATTCTAAAGTGGAAATTCAGACCAGAGTTCTCATCCCTGAAGCACACTCTCTTTTAACCCAAGAAGCAAGCTCTTCTTTCCAGATTCTAAAATACAGCAAGAATAATGTGCATGCCCTGTGTAAAAGAAATGTGATTCTTAATCATACGGACCATATGTATTTCAACTCTGCTTATGAACCTGATACAAACCACAGCTCCTCTTACATAAATGGTCTTTGGTTAATAGTGAGAATCGCATTGGGTTCGTGACCTGCAAAAAACCATTTGATCCCACCATTCACTGGGTTTACCAGAAATGAACTCTTGCTTGTAGGAAGACACAGATCCTGGGGTTGAACTCAGTTTCTGAAGGCAAATTCAGACCAGAGTTCTCATCCCTGAAACACACTCCGTTTTAACGGAAGAATCAAGCTCTTCTTTCCAGCATCTACAATACAGCAAGAACCATGAGCATGCTCCGAAAAAAAGAACTGTATTTCGTACTCATACGCACCATATGCAGTTCAACTCTGCTTATGAAACTGATACAAACGACAGCTCCTCTTACATAAATGCTCTTTAGTTAATAGTGAGAATCTCGTTGGATTCAGGCATTGCGAAAAATCATTGAGCCCAAAATTCACAGGGTTTACCAGAAATGAACTCTTGCATGTAGGAAGACACAGATCCTGGGGTTTAACTCCATTTCTGAAGGGAAATTCAGACCAGAGTTCTCATCCCTGAAACACACACTGTTTTAATGAAAGAAGCAAGCTCTTCTGTCCAACGTCTATAATACAGCAAGATCCGGGAGCATGCCCTGAAAAAAAGAACTGTGTTTCTCACTGATACGGACCATATATAGCTCAACTCTGCTTTGAAACTGATACAAACCAAATCTCCTCTTACAGAAATGCTCTTTAGTTAATAGTGAGAATCGCGTTGGGTTCTAGAACTATGTTAAATCATTTGAGCCCAAAATTTACTGGGTTTACCAGAAATGAACTCTTGCTTGTAGGAAGACAAAGATCCTGGATTTTAACTCCGTTTCTGAAGGCAAATTCAGACCAGAGTTCTCATCCCTGTATCACACTCTGTTTTAACGCAAGAATCAAGCTCTCTTTCCAGCGTCTACAATACAGCAAGAACCATGAGCATGCCCAGAAAAAAAGAAATGTGCTTCCTACTCATACGCACCATATGTAGTTCAACTCTGTTTATGAAACTGATACAAACGACAGCTCTTCTTACATGAATGCTCTATAGTTAATAGTGAGAATCTCGTTGGATTCAGGAATTGCGAAAAATCATTGAGCCCAAAATTCACAGGGTTTACCAGAAATGAATTCTTGCATGTAGGAAGACACAGATCCTGGGGATTAACTCCATTTCTGAAGGGAAATTCAGACCCGAGTTCTTATCCCTGAAAAACACTCTGTTTTAAGGCAAGAATCATTCTCTTCTTTCCAGCGTCTCAGAAACAGTAAGAACCATCAACATGTCCGGAAAAAATGAACTGTGTTTCCTACTCATACGGACAATATGTAGATCAACTCTGCTTTGAAACTGATACAGACGAGTGCTCCTCTTACATAAATGCTCTTTAGTTAATAGTGATAATCGCATTGTGTTCTAGAACTGTGTAAAATCATTTGAGCCCAAAATTCACTGGGTTAACCAGAAATGAACTCTTGCCTGTAAGAAGACACAGATCCTGGGGTTTAACTCTGTTTCTGAAGGGAAATTCAGACCAGAGTTCTCATCCCTGAAACACACTCTGTTTTAATGCAAGAAGCAAGCTCTTCTTTCCAGTCTATAATACAGCAAGAATCATGAGCATGCCCTGAAAAAAAGAACTGTGTTTCCTACTCATACGGACCATATGTAGTTCAACTCTGCTTATGAAACTGATACAAACCACAGCTCCTGTTACATAAATGCTCTTTGGTTAATAGTGAGAATCGCGTTGGGTTCGTGAACTGCGAAAAATCATGTGAGAAAAATATTCACTGCGTTTACCAGAAATGAACTCTTGCTTGTAGGAAGACACAGATCCTGGGGTTTAACTGCGTTTCTGAAGGCAAATTCAGAGCAGAGTTCTCAACACTGAAACACACTCTGTTTTAACGCAAATATCAAGCTCTTCTTTCCATAGTCTCCAATACAGCAAGAATCAGGAGCATGCCCTGAAAAAAAGAACTGTGTTTCCTACTCATACTGATCATATGTAGTTCAACTCTGCTTATGAAACTGATACCAACGACAGCTCCTATTACATAAATGCTCTTTAGTTAATAGTGAGAATCGCATTGGATTCAGGAATTGCGAAAAATCATTGAGCCTAAAATTTACAGGGTTCACCAGAAATGAACTCTTGCATGTAGGAAGACACAGATCCTTGTGTTTAACTCCATTTCTGAAGGGAAATTCAGACACGAGTTCTTATCCCTGAAAAAGACTCTGTTTTAAGGCAAGAATCATCCTCTTCTTTCCAGCATCTCAGAAACAATAAGAACCATCAACATGTCCAGAAAAAAGAACTGTGTTTCCTACTCATATGGACCATATATAGTTCAACTCTTCTTTGAAACTGATACAGACCAGTGCTCCTCTTACATAAATGCTCTTTAGTTAATAGTGATAATCGCGTTGTGTTCTAGAACTGTGTAAAATCATTTGAGACCAAAATTCACTGGGTTTACCAGAAAAGAACTCTTGCTTGTAGGAAGACACAGATGCTGGGGATTAACTCTAATTCTAAAGTGGAAATTCAGACCAGAGTTCTCATCCCTGAAGCACACTCTCTTTTAATGCAAGAAGCAAGCTCTTCTTTCCAGATTCTAAAATGCAGCAAGAATAATGTGCATGCGGTGTATAAAAGAAATGTGTTTCTTACTCATAAGGACCATATGTATTTCAACTCTGCTTATGAACCTGATGCAAACCACAGCTCCTCTTACATAAATGCTCTTTAGTTAAAAATGAGAATCTCGTTGGGTTCATGAACTGCAAATAATCATTTGAGCCAAAATACACTAGGTTTATCAGAAATGAACTATTGCTTGTAGGAAGACACAGTTCCTGGGGTTTAACTCTGTTTCTGAAGGGAAATACAGACCAGAGTTCTCATCCATGAAACACACTCTGTTTTAATGCAAGAAGCAAGCTCTTCTTTCCAGCGTCTATAATACACCAAGATCCAAGAGCATGCCCTGAAAAAAAGAACTGTGTTTCTCACTGATACAGACCATATGAAGTTCAAGTATGCTTATGAAACTGATAAAAAGCACAGCTCCTGTTACATAAATGCTCTTTGGTTAATAGTGAGAATCGCGTTGGGTTCGTGAACTGCGAAAAATCATGTGAGCCAAAAATTCACTGGGTTTACCAGAAATGAACTCTTGCTTGTAGGAAGACACAGATCATGGGGTTTAACTGCGTTTCTGAAGGCAAATTCAGAGCAGAGTTCTCCTCATTGAAACACACTCTGTTTTAACTCAAATATCAAGCTCTTCTTTCCAGAGTCTACAATACAGCAAGAACAGTGAGCATGC
Organism: Onychomys leucogaster; assembly: GCA_949786385.1. Classification (NCBI taxonomy): domain Eukaryota; kingdom Metazoa; phylum Chordata; class Mammalia; order Rodentia; family Cricetidae; genus Onychomys; species Onychomys leucogaster. The sequence goes on from CATKUP010000351.1 coordinate 269,947, forward strand.
CCTGAAAAAAAGAACTGTGTTTCCTACTCATACGGACCATATGGAGTTCAACTCTGCTTATGAAAGTGATAAAAACCACAGCTCCTCTTACATAAATGCTCTTTAGTTAACAGTGAGAATCGCGTTGGATTCAGGAATTGCGAAAAATTATTGAGCAAAATTCACAGGCTTTACCAGAAATGAACTCTTGTATGTAGGAAGACACAGATCCTGGGGTTTAACTCCATTACTGAAGGGAAATTCAGACCCGAGTTCTTCTCCCTGAAAATCACTCTGTTTTAAGGCAAGAATCATCCTCTTCTTTCTAGTGTCTCCAAAACAGTAAGAACCATCAGCATGTCCAGAAAAAAAGAACTTTGTTTCCTACTCATATGGACCATATGTAGTTCAACTCTGCTTATGAAACTGATACAACCCACAGCTCCACTTACATAAATGCTCTTTAGTTAATAGTGAGAATTGCATTGGGTTTTTGAACTGTGTAAAATGATTTCAGCCCAATATTCACTTGGTTTACCAGAAATGAACTCTTGCTTGTAGGAAGACACAGACCATGGGCTTTAACTGCGTTTCCGAAGGGAAATTCAGACCAGAGTTCTCATCCATGAAACACACTCTGTTTTAGTGCAAGAAGAAAGCTCTTCTTTCCAACGTCTATAATACAGCAAGATCCGTGAGCAGGCCCTGAAAAAAAGAACTGTGTTTCTACTGATGTGGACCATATGTAGTTCAACTCTGCTTATGAAAGTGATACAAACCACAGCTCCTCTTACATAAATGCTCTTTGGTTAATAGTGAGAATCTCGTTGGGTTCGTGAAACGCGAAAAATCATGTGAGCCCAAAATTCACTGGGTATACCAGAAATGAACTCTTGCTTGTAGGAAGACACAGATCCTGGGGTTTAACTCCATTTCTGAAGGAAAATTCTGACCAGAGTTCTCATCCCTGAAACACATTCTGTTTTAACGCAAATATCAAGCTCTTCTTTCCATAGTCTCCAATACAGCAAGAATCAGGAGCATGCCCTGAAAAAAAGAACTGTGTTTCCTACTCATACTGATCATATGTAGTTCAACTCTGCTTATGAAACTGATACCAACGACAGCTCCTATTACATAAATGCTCTTTAGTTAATAGTGAGAATCGCATTGGATTCAGGAATTGCGAAAAATCATTGAGCCTAAAATTTACAGGGTTTACCAGAAATGAACCCTTGCTTGTAGGAAGACACAGATCCTGGGATTTAACTCCATTTCTGAAGGCAAATTCAGACCAGAGATCTATCCCTGAAACACACTCTGTTTTAACGCAAATATCAAGCTCTTGTTTTCAGAATCTCCAATACAGCAAGAACCATGAGCATGTCCTGAAAAAAATAACTGTGTTTCCTACTCCTCTTACATAAATGCTCTTTACTTAATAGTGAGAATCACATTGGGTTTCTGAACTGTGTAAAATCATTTGAGCCCAAAAATCACTTGGTGTTCCAGAAATGAGCTCTTGCTTGTAGGAAGACACAGACCCTGGGCTTTAACTGCGTTTCTGAAGGGAAATTCACACCAGAGTTCTCATTCATGAAACACACTCTGTTTTAGGGCAAGAAGCAAGCTCTTCTTTCCAACGTCTATAATACAGCAAGATCCGTGAGCATGCCCTGAAAAAAAGAACTGTGTTACTCACTGATATGGACCATATTTAGTTCAACTCTGCTTATGAAACTGATACAAACCACAGCTCCTCCTACATAAATGCTCTTTGGTTAATAGTGAGAATCTCGTTGGGTTCGTGAAGTGCGAAAAATTATGTGAGCCCAAAATTCACTGGTTTTACCAGAAATGAAATCTTGCTTGTAGGAAGACACAGATCCTGGGATTTAACTCCATTTCTGAAGGCAAATTCAGACCAGAGTTCTATCCCTGAAACACACTCTGTTTTAACGCAAATATCAAGCTCTTCTTTCCAGAATCTCCAATACAGCAAGAACCATGAGCATGCACTGAAAAAAATATTGTGTTTCCTACTCATAAGGACCATATATAGTTTAACTCTGCTTTGAAACTCATACAAACCACATCTCCTCTTACATAAATGCTCTTTAGTTAATAGTGAGAATCGTGTTCGGTTCTAGAACTGTGTTAAATCGTTTGAGCCCAAAATTCACTGGGTTTACCAGAAATGAAATCTTACGTGTAGGAAGACACAGATCCTGGGTTTTAACTCTGTTTCTGAAGGCAAATTCAGACCAGAGTTCTCATCCCTGAAACACACTCTGTTTTAAAGCAAGAGGCAAGCTCTTCTTCCAACTTCTAAAATATAGCAAGAACCATGAGCATGCCCAGAAAAAAAGAACTGTGATTCCTACTCATATGGACCATATGTAGTTCAACTCTGCTTTGAAACTGATACAAACCACATCTCCTCTTACATAAATGCTCTTTAGTTAATAGTGATAATCGCGATGGGTTCATGACCTGCAAAAAACCATTTGATCCCACCATTCACTGGGTTTACCAGAAATGAACTCTTGCTTATAGGAAGACACAGATCCAGGGGTTTAACTCAGTTTCTGAAGGCAAATTCAGACTAGAGTTCTCATCCCTGAAACACACTCTGTTTTAACGCAAATATCAAGCTCTTCTTTCCATAGTCTCCGATACAGCAAGAATCAGGAGCATACCCTGAAAAAAAGAACTGTGTTTCCTACTCATACGGACCATATGTAGTTCAACTCTGCTTATGAAACTGATACCAACGACACCTCCTTTTACATAAAGGCTCTTTAGTTAATAGTGAGAATCGCGTTGGACTCAGGAATTGTGAAAAATCATTGAGCCCAACATTCACAGGGTTTACCAGAATTGAACTCTTGCACGTAGGAAGACACAGATCCTCAGGTTTAACTCCATTTCTGAAGGGAAATTCAAACCCGAGTTCTTATCCCTGAAAAACACTCTGTTTTAAGGCAAGAATCATCCTCTTCTTTCCAGCATCTCTAAAACAGTAAGAACCATCAGCATGTCCAGAAAACAAGAACTGTGTTTCCTACTCATAAGGACCATATGTAGTTCAACTCTGCTCATGAAACTGATACAAACCATAGCTCCTCTTACATAAATGCTCTTTAGTTATTAGTGAGAATCGCGTTGGGTTCATGAACTGGGAAAAATCATTTAAGCCCAAAATTCACTGGGTTTATCAGAAATGAACTCTTGCTTGTAGGAAGACACAGATCCTGGAGTTTAACTCCGTTTCTGAAGGCAAATTCAGACCAGAGTTCTCATCCCCCTAACACACTCTGTTTTAACGCAAGAATGAAGCTCTTCTTTCCAGCGTATACAATACAGCAAGAACCATGAGCATGCCTAGAAAAAAAGAACTGTGTTTCCTAATCATACGCACCATATGTAGTTCAACTCTGCTTATGAAACTGATACAAACCACAGCTCCTCTTACATAAATGGTCTTTAGTTAATAGTGAGAATAGCGTTGGATTTGCGTACTGCGAAAGATCATTTGAGACCAAAATTTACTGAGTTTACCAGAAATGAACTCCTGTTTATAGGAAGACACAGATCCTGGGGTTTAACTCCGTTTCTGAAGGCAAATTCACACCAGAGTTCTCATCCCTGTAACACACTCTGTTTTAACTCAAATATCAAGCTCTTCTTTCCAGAGTCTCCAATACAGCAAGAACCGTGAGCATGCCCTGAGAAAAAGAACTGTGTTTCCTACTCATACGGACCATATGTAGTTCAACTCTGCTTATGAAACTGATAAAAACCACAGCTCCTCTTACATAAATGCTCTTTAGTTAATAGTGAGAATCGCGTTGGATTCAGGAATTGCAAAAAATCATTGAGCAAAATTCACAGGCTTTACCAGAAATGAACTCTTGCATGTAGGAAGACACAGATCCTGGGGTTTAACTCCATTACTGAAGGGAAATACAGACGCGAGTTCTTCTCCTTGAAAATCATTCTGATTTAAGCAAGAATCATCCTCTTCTTTCTAGTGTCTCCAAAACAGTAAGAACCATCAGCATGTCCAGAAAAACAGAACTTTGTTTCCTACTCATACGGACCATATGTAGTTCAACTCTGCTTATGAAACTGATACAACCCACAGCTCCACTTACATAAATGCTCTTGAGTTAATAGTGAGAATTGCATTGGGTTTTTGAACTGTGTAAAATCATTTGAGCCCAAAATTCACTTGGTTTACCAGAATTGAACTCTTGCTTGTAGGAAGACACAGACCCTGGTTTTTAACTGCGTTTCCGAAGGGAAATTCAGACCAGAGTTCTCATCCATGAAACACACTCTGTTTTAGTGCAAGAAGCAAGCTCTTCTTTCCAACGTCTATAATACAGCAAGATCCGTGAGCAGGCCCTGAAAAAAAGAACTGTGTTTCTACTGATGTGGACCATATGTATTCAACTCTGCTTATGAAAGTGATACAAACCACAGCTCCTCTTACATAAATGCTCTTTGGTTAATAGTGAGAATCTCGTTGGGTTCGTGAAGTGCGAAAAATCATGTGAGCCCAAAATTCACTGGGTTTACCAGAAATGAACTCTTGCTTGTAGGAAGACACAGATCCTGGAATTTCACTCCATTTCTGAAGGCAAATTCAGACCAGAGTTCTCATCCCTGAAACACACTCTGTTTTAACGCAAATATCAAGCTCTTCTTTCCAGAATCTCCAATACAGCAAGAACCATGAGCATGCACTGAAAAAAATATTGTGTTTCCTACTCATACGGACCATATATAGTTTAACTCTGCTATGAAACTGATACAAACCACATCTCCTCTTACATAAATGCTCTTTAGTTAATAGTGAGAATCGTGTTCGGTTCTAGAACTGTGTTAAATCATTTGAGCCCAAAATTCACTGGGTTTACCAGAAATGAAATCTTACGTGTAGGAAGACACAGATCCTGGGTTTTAACTCTGTTTCTGAAGGCAAATTCAGACCAGAGTTCTCATCCCTGAAACACACTCTGTTTTAAAGCAAGAGGCAAGCTCTTCTTCCAACTTCTAAAATATAGCAAGAACCATGAGCATGCCCAGAAAAAAAGAACTGTGTTTCCTACTCATATGGACCATATGTAGTTCAACTCTGCTTTGAAACTGATACAAACCACATCTCCTCTTACATAAATGCTCTTTAGTTAATAGTGATAATCGCGATGGGTTCATGACCTGCAAAAAACCATTTGATCCCAACATTCACTGGGTTTACCAGAAATGAACTCTTGCTTGTAGGAAGACACAGATCCAGGGGTTTAACTCAGTTTCTGAAGGCAAATTCAGACTAGAGTTCTCATCCCTGAAACACACTCTGTTTTAACGCAAATATCAAGCTCTTCTTTCCATAGTCTCCAATACAGCAAGAATCAGGAGCATACCCTGAAAAAAAGAACTGTGTTTCCTACTCATACGGACCATATGTAGTTCAACTCTGCTTATGAAACTGATACCAACGACACCTCCTTTTACATAAAGGCTCTTTAGTTAATAGTGAGAATCGCGTTGGACTCAGGAATTGTGAAAAATCATTGAGCCCAACATTCACAGGGTTTACCAGAATTGAACTCTTGCACGTAGGAAGACACAGATCCTCAGGTTTAACTCCATTTCTGAAGGGAAATTCAAACCCGAGTTCTTATCCCTGAAAAACACTCTGTTTTAAGGCAAGAATCATCCTCTTCTTTCCAGCATCTCTAAAACAGTAAGAACCATCAGCATGTCCAGAAAACAAGAACTGTGTTTCCTACTCATAAGGACCATATGTAGTTCAACTCTGCTCATGAAACTGATACAAACCATAGCTCCTCTTACATAAATGCTCTTTAGTTATTAGTGAGAATCGCGTTGGGTTCATGAACTGGGAAAAATCATTTAAGCCCAAAATTCACTGGGTTTATCAGAAATGAACTCTTGCTTGTAGGAAGACACAGATCCTGGAGTTTAACTCCGTTTCTGAAGGCAAATTCAGACCAGAGTTCTCATCCCCCTAACACACTCTGTTTTAACGCAAGAATGAAGCTCTTCTTTCCAGCGTATACAATACAGCAAGAACCATGAGCATGCCTAGAAAAAAAGAACTGTGTTTCCTAATCATACGCACCATATGTAGTTCAACTCTGCTTATGAAACTGATACAAACCACAGCTCCTCTTACATAAATGGTCTTTAGTTAATAGTGAGAATAGCGTTGGATTTGCGTACTGCGAAAGATCATTTGAGACCAAAATTTACTGAGTTTACCAGAAATGAACTCCTGTTTATAGGAAGACACAGATCCTGGGGTTTAACTCCGTTTCTGAAGGCAAATTCACACCAGAGTTCTCATCCCTGTAACACACTCTGTTTTAACTCAAATATCAAGCTCTTCTTTCCAGAGTCTCCAATACAGCAAGAACCGTGAGCATGCCCTGAGAAAAAGAACTGTGTTTCCTACTCATACGGACCATATGTAGTTCAACTCTGCTTATGAAACTGATAAAAACCACAGCTCCTCTTACATAAATGCTCTTTAGTTAATAGTGAGAATCGCGTTGGATTCAGGAATTGCAAAAAATCATTGAGCAAAATTCACAGGCTTTACCAGAAATGAACTCTTGCATGTAGGAAGACACAGATCCTGGGGTTTAACTCCATTACTGAAGGGAAATACAGACGCGAGTTCTTCTCCTTGAAAATCATTCTGATTTAAGCAAGAATCATCCTCTTCTTTCTAGTGTCTCCAAAACAGTAAGAACCATCAGCATGTCCAGAAAAACAGAACTTTGTTTCCTACTCATACGGACCATATGTAGTTCAACTCTGCTTATGAAACTGATACAACCCACAGCTCCACTTACATAAATGCTCTTGAGTTAATAGTGAGAATTGCATTGGGTTTTTGAACTGTGTAAAATCATTTGAGCCCAAAATTCACTTGGTTTACCAGAATTGAACTCTTGCTTGTAGGAAGACACAGACCCTGGTTTTTAACTGCGTTTCCGAAGGGAAATTCAGACCAGAGTTCTCATCCATGAAACACACTCTGTTTTAGTGCAAGAAGCAAGCTCTTCTTTCCAACGTCTATAATACAGCAAGATCCGTGAGCAGGCCCTGAAAAAAAGAACTGTGTTTCTACTGATGTGGACCATATGTATTCAACTCTGCTTATGAAAGTGATACAAACCACAGCTCCTCTTACATAAATGCTCTTTGGTTAATAGTGAGAATCTCGTTGGGTTCGTGAAGTGCGAAAAATCATGTGAGCCCAAAATTCACTGGGTTTACCAGAAATGAACTCTTGCTTGTAGGAAGACACAGATCCTGGAATTTCACTCCATTTCTGAAGGCAAATTCAGACCAGAGTTCTCATCCCTGAAACACACTCTGTTTTAACGCAAATATCAAGCTCTTCTTTCCAGAATCTCCAATACAGCAAGAACCATGAGCATGCACTGAAAAAAATATTGTGTTTCCTACTCATACGGACCATATATAGTTTAACTCTGCTATGAAACTGATACAAACCACATCTCCTCTTACATAAATGCTCTTTAGTTAATAGTGAGAATCGTGTTCGGTTCTAGAACTGTGTTAAATCATTTGAGCCCAAAATTCACTGGGTTTACCAGAAATGAAATCTTACGTGTAGGAAGACACAGATCCTGGGTTTTAACTCTGTTTCTGAAGGCAAATTCAGACCAGAGTTCTCATCCCTGAAACACACTCTGTTTTAAAGCAAGAGGCAAGCTCTTCTTCCAACTTCTAAAATATAGCAAGAACCATGAGCATGCCCAGAAAAAAAGAACTGTGTTTCCTACTCATATGGACCATATGTAGTTCAACTCTGCTTTGAAACTGATACAAACCACATCTCCTCTTACATAAATGCTCTTTAGTTAATAGTGATAATCGCGATGGGTTCATGACCTGCAAAAAACCATTTGATCCCAACATTCACTGGGTTTACCAGAAATGAACTCTTGCTTGTAGGAAGACACAGATCCAGGGGTTTAACTCAGTTTCTGAAGGCAAATTCAGACTAGAGTTCTCATCCCTGAAACACACTCTGTTTTAACGCAAATATCAAGCTCTTCTTTCCATAGTCTCCAATACAGCAAGAATCAGGAGCATACCCTGAAAAAAAGAACTGTGTTTCCTACTCATACGGACCATATGTAGTTCAACTCTGCTTATGAAACTGATACCAACGACACCTCCTTTTACATAAAGGCTCTTTAGTTAATAGTGAGAATCGCGTTGGACTCAGGAATTGTGAAAAATCATTGAACCCAACATTCACAGGGTTTACCAGAAATGAACTCTTGCACGTAGGAAGACACAGATCCTCGGGTTTAACTCCATTTCTGAAGGGAAATTCAAACCCGAGTTCTTATCCCTGAAAAACACTCTGTTTTAAGGCAAGAATCATCCTCTTCTTTCCAGCGTCTCTAAAACAGTAAGAACCATCAGCATGTACAGAAAACAAGAACTGTGTTTCCTACTCATACGGACCATATGTAGTTCAACTCTTCTTTGAAACTGATACAGACCAGTGCTCCTCTTACATAAATGCTCTTTAGTTAATAGTGATAATCGCGTTGTGTTCTAGAAATGTGTAAAATCATTTGAGCCAAAATTCACTGGGTTTACCAGAAATGAACTCTTGCTTGTAGGCAGACACAGATCCTGGGGATTAACTCCGATTCTAAAGTTGAAATTCAGACCAGATTTCTCATCCCTGAAGCACACTCTCTTTTAAGGCAAGAAGCAAGCTCTTCTTTCCATATTCTAAAATACAGCAAGAATAAATTGCATGCCCTGTAAAAAAGAAATGTGTTTCATACTCAGACGGACGATATGTTTTTCAACTCTGCTTATGAACCGGATACAAACCACAGCTCATCTTACATAAATGCTCTTTAGTTAAAAGTGAGATTCGCCTTGGGTTCGTGAACAGCAAATAATCATTTGAGCCCAAAATTCACTGGGTATACCAGAAATGAACTCTTGCTTGTAGGAAGACACAGATCCTGGGGTTTAACTCCATTTCTGAAGGAAAATTCTGACCAGAGTTCTCATCCCTGAAACACATTCTGTTTTAACGCAAATATCAAGCTCTTCTTTCCATAGTCTCCAATACAGCAAGAATCAGGAGCATGCCCTGAAAAAAAGAACTGTGTTTCCTACTCATACTGATCATATGTAGTTCAACTCTGCTTATGAAACTGATACCAACGACAGCTCCTATTACATAAATGCTCTTTAGTTAATAGTGAGAATCGCATTGGATTCAGGAATTGCGAAAAATCATTGAGCCTAAAATTTACAGGGTTTACCAGAAATGAACCCTTGCTTGTAGGAAGACACAGATCCTGGGATTTAACTCCATTTCTGAAGGCAAATTCAGACCAGAGATCTATCCCTGAAACACACTCTGTTTTAACGCAAATATCAAGCTCTTGTTTTCAGAATCTCCAATACAGCAAGAACCATGAGCATGTCCTGAAAAAAATAACTGTGTTTCCTACTCCTCTTACATAAATGCTCTTTACTTAATAGTGAGAATCACATTGGGTTTCTGAACTGTGTAAAATCATTTGAGCCCAAAAATCACTTGGTGTTCCAGAAATGAGCTCTTGCTTGTAGGAAGACACAGACCCTGGGCTTTAACTGCGTTTCTGAAGGGAAATTCACACCAGAGTTCTCATTCATGAAACACACTCTGTTTTAGGGCAAGAAGCAAGCTCTTCTTTCCAACGTCTATAATACAGCAAGATCCGTGAGCATGCCCTGAAAAAAAGAACTGTGTTACTCACTGATATGGACCATATTTAGTTCAACTCTGCTTATGAAACTGATACAAACCACAGCTCCTCCTACATAAATGCTCTTTGGTTAATAGTGAGAATCTCGTTGGGTTCGTGAAGTGCGAAAAATTATGTGAGCCCAAAATTCACTGGTTTTACCAGAAATGAAATCTTGCTTGTAGGAAGACACAGATCCTGGGATTTAACTCCATTTCTGAAGGCAAATTCAGACCAGAGTTCTATCCCTGAAACACACTCTGTTTTAACGCAAATATCAAGCTCTTCTTTCCAGAATCTCCAATACAGCAAGAACCATGAGCATGCACTGAAAAAAATATTGTGTTTCCTACTCATAAGGACCATATATAGTTTAACTCTGCTTTGAAACTCATACAAACCACATCTCCTCTTACATAAATGCTCTTTAGTTAATAGTGAGAATCGTGTTCGGTTCTAGAACTGTGTTAAATCGTTTGAGCCCAAAATTCACTGGGTTTACCAGAAATGAAATCTTACGTGTAGGAAGACACAGATCCTGGGTTTTAACTCTGTTTCTGAAGGCAAATTCAGACCAGAGTTCTCATCCCTGAAACACACTCTGTTTTAAAGCAAGAGGCAAGCTCTTCTTCCAACTTCTAAAATATAGCAAGAACCATGAGCATGCCCAGAAAAAAAGAACTGTGATTCCTACTCATATGGACCATATGTAGTTCAACTCTGCTTTGAAACTGATACAAACCACATCTCCTCTTACATAAATGCTCTTTAGTTAATAGTGATAATCGCGATGGGTTCATGACCTGCAAAAAACCATTTGATCCCACCATTCACTGGGTTTACCAGAAATGAACTCTTGCTTATAGGAAGACACAGATCCAGGGGTTTAACTCAGTTTCTGAAGGCAAATTCAGACTAGAGTTCTCATCCCTGAAACACACTCTGTTTTAACGCAAATATCAAGCTCTTCTTTCCATAGTCTCCGATACAGCAAGAATCAGGAGCATACCCTGAAAAAAAGAACTGTGTTTCCTACTCATACGGACCATATGTAGTTCAACTCTGCTTATGAAACTGATACCAACGACACCTCCTTTTACATAAAGGCTCTTTAGTTAATAGTGAGAATCGCGTTGGACTCAGGAATTGTGAAAAATCATTGAGCCCAACATTCACAGGGTTTACCAGAATTGAACTCTTGCACGTAGGAAGACACAGATCCTCAGGTTTAACTCCATTTCTGAAGGGAAATTCAAACCCGAGTTCTTATCCCTGAAAAACACTCTGTTTTAAGGCAAGAATCATCCTCTTCTTTCCAGCATCTCTAAAACAGTAAGAACCATCAGCATGTCCAGAAAACAAGAACTGTGTTTCCTACTCATAAGGACCATATGTAGTTCAACTCTGCTCATGAAACTGATACAAACCATAGCTCCTCTTACATAAATGCTCTTTAGTTATTAGTGAGAATCGCGTTGGGTTCATGAACTGGGAAAAATCATTTAAGCCCAAAATTCACTGGGTTTATCAGAAATGAACTCTTGCTTGTAGGAAGACACAGATCCTGGAGTTTAACTCCGTTTCTGAAGGCAAATTCAGACCAGAGTTCTCATCCCCCTAACACACTCTGTTTTAACGCAAGAATGAAGCTCTTCTTTCCAGCGTATACAATACAGCAAGAACCATGAGCATGCCTAGAAAAAAAGAACTGTGTTTCCTAATCATACGCACCATATGTAGTTCAACTCTGCTTATGAAACTGATACAAACCACAGCTCCTCTTACATAAATGGTCTTTAGTTAATAGTGAGAATAGCGTTGGATTTGCGTACTGCGAAAGATCATTTGAGACCAAAATTTACTGAGTTTACCAGAAATGAACTCCTGTTTATAGGAAGACACAGATCCTGGGGTTTAACTCCGTTTCTGAAGGCAAATTCACACCAGAGTTCTCATCCCTGTAACACACTCTGTTTTAACTCAAATATCAAGCTCTTCTTTCCAGAGTCTCCAATACAGCAAGAACCGTGAGCATGCCCTGAGAAAAAGAACTGTGTTTCCTACTCATACGGACCATATGTAGTTCAACTCTGCTTATGAAACTGATAAAAACCACAGCTCCTCTTACATAAATGCTCTTTAGTTAATAGTGAGAATCGCGTTGGATTCAGGAATTGCAAAAAATCATTGAGCAAAATTCACAGGCTTTACCAGAAATGAACTCTTGCATGTAGGAAGACACAGATCCTGGGGTTTAACTCCATTACTGAAGGGAAATACAGACGCGAGTTCTTCTCCTTGAAAATCATTCTGATTTAAGCAAGAATCATCCTCTTCTTTCTAGTGTCTCCAAAACAGTAAGAACCATCAGCATGTCCAGAAAAACAGAACTTTGTTTCCTACTCATACGGACCATATGTAGTTCAACTCTGCTTATGAAACTGATACAACCCACAGCTCCACTTACATAAATGCTCTTGAGTTAATAGTGAGAATTGCATTGGGTTTTTGAACTGTGTAAAATCATTTGAGCCCAAAATTCACTTGGTTTACCAGAATTGAACTCTTGCTTGTAGGAAGACACAGACCCTGGTTTTTAACTGCGTTTCCGAAGGGAAATTCAGACCAGAGTTCTCATCCATGAAACACACTCTGTTTTAGTGCAAGAAGCAAGCTCTTCTTTCCAACGTCTATAATACAGCAAGATCCGTGAGCAGGCCCTGAAAAAAAGAACTGTGTTTCTACTGATGTGGACCATATGTATTCAACTCTGCTTATGAAAGTGATACAAACCACAGCTCCTCTTACATAAATGCTCTTTGGTTAATAGTGAGAATCTCGTTGGGTTCGTGAAGTGCGAAAAATCATGTGAGCCCAAAATTCACTGGGTTTACCAGAAATGAACTCTTGCTTGTAGGAAGACACAGATCCTGGAATTTCACTCCATTTCTGAAGGCAAATTCAGACCAGAGTTCTCATCCCTGAAACACACTCTGTTTTAACGCAAATATCAAGCTCTTCTTTCCAGAATCTCCAATACAGCAAGAACCATGAGCATGCACTGAAAAAAATATTGTGTTTCCTACTCATACGGACCATATATAGTTTAACTCTGCTATGAAACTGATACAAACCACATCTCCTCTTACATAAATGCTCTTTAGTTAATAGTGAGAATCGTGTTCGGTTCTAGAACTGTGTTAAATCATTTGAGCCCAAAATTCACTGGGTTTACCAGAAATGAAATCTTACGTGTAGGAAGACACAGATCCTGGGTTTTAACTCTGTTTCTGAAGGCAAATTCAGACCAGAGTTCTCATCCCTGAAACACACTCTGTTTTAAAGCAAGAGGCAAGCTCTTCTTCCAACTTCTAAAATATAGCAAGAACCATGAGCATGCCCAGAAAAAAAGAACTGTGTTTCCTACTCATATGGACCATATGTAGTTCAACTCTGCTTTGAAACTGATACAAACCACATCTCCTCTTACATAAATGCTCTTTAGTTAATAGTGATAATCGCGATGGGTTC